>CM042480.1:3570000-3870000 GCA_023621385.1 Quercus gilva | reverse complement strand
TTTTCTCGTGGTCAACGTTTACGCCCCGTTGACAGGGTTGTGCTGTCCCTTTTTCTTTGGGACTGGAACCTCCTTTTTATCCCATTTCGTAAGGATGGTTCCCTTGGAACCTAAAGGTGCACTCCCTTACTAACGACCTTTCTTTTTGGATCCTCAATAATATACTTCCTTGCTAAGGAGCTATCAAATCTGCACTGTCCCCTTTTTTGGGACCGTCCCTTGCTAAGGACTAGCTGCAGTATGATTGTCCCTTGCTAAGGACTAGATACCATACTGAGCTTCTATTCACGACTTGCCATAGGTTTCCAAACACATTTCAACATACTCACAAAAATAATCCATTCATAATTCTAAAAAATATAAAGATATATTCAAGCATACAAGTTTAAATAAATTTAGGTTGTCCCACAAGTTTTTCATAAAATGAATAGTCAATATGCACATCAAACATTTATAAAATATCAATTCATATATAAAATATCAACATATTTCTTTGATATAAAATAGTTTAATAATAAACATTGCTAGGAAAACTCCCAAAATTAGTAAATACCACTTACCTCTTAGTTGCAAAAATAAAGGCAATCAACCTCCCTTGAATCACAACAATTCAGTAGAATTAGAACCTAGCAACACCAAAAATAGGTTCATCAATACACAATTTCCCACTTAAATATCTATTTTCACACTTAAAACGGTTTTATCCTAGACAATATTGATATATCCAAAATCCTCTATTTATTCACTTAACTATCCAATATACTTTCAGCTTTGATAAGATTTTTGGACTTAAAAAATACTGCTGCCTAATCTAATTTTTCCATTGATATAATCATGGATATTCAAGACTTCAAATGGCCGAATAAGGGAAATCTCATCAATCAACAATTTACATCCCTTCTTGTCATGTAGCTATATCCATCACTCCTAGTCTAATATAATAATAACCATAGGACATCCTTTCCCATGATATAAGGATACGTGAGGGTTGTTTGAGACCAACTTAGAATTTCCTTTTTCCTTTAATATATTGCTAGGGTAGATTTTATGAAGTCATGCCTTTTGTCCTATTAGCAACTAAAGCAATTTCAAGCAAAATTCCTCCCTGAAAACCTGGGATGATTTCTAGCCATATACTATAATTCGGTCAATTCAATTTCAAAGCATATCGAGGACCATACGGCTATATATATACAATTCCTATTATAATATGTAATCATCCTAGCCGGCTTTCCCATCAATATAGATGATAGGTTTAGATTTTATGAACAGTTATTTTACTTGGTACCAAAAGAACAAATGCACGGACCCATGTGAGGACAATTATTAGCCATAGAATAATTCCAACTCTATAAATCTTTCAACTTTCTAAAGTTTTAGCAAGACAACCATACCCGGGATACTTGTGCACAGCCGTAGAGAAGAAAGGAAACAGCTCAATCATTGTGTTGCGGCTGAAAACAAAAGGAACTTTCTTATGTACTTACACGTGTAACTTAAAAGGTAAAAGACTAGGATTATCAAGGCCCATATTTTTACTTATGCCATTTCATTTGGGTTTCATATTCCATAGTATTCATCTTATTTTAATATCTTAAGCCCAAATCAATTTAATCCATTAAATTGTAAGCCTCATTTATAATTTACGTATAATAATTAAATTGGTGCCAAAATTATGGGGTGTTACAACTGTAGCGGCATAACAGCTTTTTATATAAGGAAAAAAAATACAAATGGAAGACTTGAAAAAAAAAAAATATATATATATATATATATAGCTATTGTTCAAAAGTTAAAAAAAAAAAAAAAAAAAAAAAAAAAAAAAAAAAAAAGCTTCACCAAAATTTTACTGTTGCCGCTACCGTGTTTGTACAGTGCAAACACGAAGTGTACAGTATTGAAGCACTGTAGCGGCATAGCCGCTTTTTATATAAAGAAAAGAGATAAGCTGCCTTTTGGGCCATTTATGCAGGTGATTGACTATGAAAATCACACTGTTAATAAGTTGTTTAGAATTATTTGAATCTCTGATTAATCTTGTACAATATTTTAATTTGCTCCAGAAACATCAAGCAATAGATAACCATCTATTTGAGAAATCAATGAAAAATCTTTTACATTAGATTGGTTAATCAATGAAAAATCTTTCAATAATAGAAGAATGGTGTGTGCCAATGCTATCAGACTCATAATTCCACGCGCATGCCAACACTTGACTCCTTGCTGGTCACGACTCACGACTCACGACTCACCAGGTCTTGAAAGGAGTCTTTCCAAAAAAAAAAAAAAAGAGGTCTTGAAAGGGACACATTGGTGCAACTTGCAAGAAGAAAAGTCTTCTAGTACAAATGAAACAAGATAAGGATGGCACCATCGCAGCATGTTTTGTCATGGAATTTATTAGGAAGAAAAATCATAGCGAAAACAGAGATTGATTAAAAAAAAAAAAAAGTTAGGCTTAGGTTTAGTGCATGTAATACGTTAAATTTGTTAAGATAATAACATATGTTCGAAAGTGAATATGTTTTATAATTTTAACGGGTTCAGTGTAACTGGACATTAGACCCTAACCTCAAAAAAAAAAAAAAAAAAAAAAAAAAAAAAAAACTGATGAAATGAGATACGTTGAATGCTTCAAGGAAGATAAACAAATAACGAACATAAATTGAGTTAAATTGATTTGTGAAAGTGGCAACAACTAGAGAATGCCAACAAACTCCACAACGGCCCAAGCTCCTAGCTCAATCCTCAATGTCCATTAGTGATCTCGTGAGGTTGAGATAAAAATCATGGTAATATAAGGAAGTCACACGGACTGTTCTCTCCTACCTTTCTTTTTTTTCTTTTTTCTTTTTTAATTCAAAAAAAAATAATAAAAAATAAAAACCTAGAGAATGCCAACAATAAATCCAATTAAGATCTCTACAGAATTGGGCTCAAGATGGGACACTTTACTCTCATTCTATAGCCCAACCCAACTTTAAATTGGGCCCACTTACTAGGGTCCAGGGCCCAATTATATAAAACAAAAACTGACCTTCCAAGTTCCTTTTCGAGACATCTAAAACTTGAGTTGAGTTTTCCCTTCATTTTGTAGTTCTATGTATACTGTATAGTCTTCAAACGCAACATTATCAAAACGTTTTGAATTTGAAAATTTTGTTTGTTGTGCTTGAAGATTTTCATCTTTATTCATTGTTTATGTTTTGTTATTTGTCTGTTAAGTAATGTATTAGGGTGTTTTGTAATTATTTTGAAATGGGTTATTGATGTTGAGCTTATGTATTGGCTCAATTGTGTGATTGGTACTTATTTTTGGGTCAGAGAGATCGTTTTTTATTCAATAATTATCTCAAAAAAAAATGCAACGGGTTTCTCATATTATAGCAGTGAAATAAAAAGACAACCTTTTCCATTGATATGTTCTGAGCGATCTTTTGGAAACACAAAGATATGAGTATTATTTTAGGTACATTGGCACTAGGCAGTTTGAATAGAGGAAAATCCATACAAACTTGGAGGAAAACAAATTGGACTAATTTAGTTAGGATGCGGTTTTGTTTAGTTGAGTTGTGTTGTTTACAGGTCTCACAACACCTCAGGAATTGATTTTTACTGCTTGTTGTGCTTTTCACACAGCTACATTTTTTTTTTGGTTGAATTTGGAATTTGCAAAAGTTGAGAATTTTTAGAGTGTTTGACTATTGGAAGGCAATGGTTTTATGACAATTGTGTGATGATGCTTTTCATTCTTCTCTCTTTTTAATCGGTAAATTAACGACGCACCATTGGGTTAGAACTCATTGGCAGTGTTTTTCTTCTTTTGATTAGGACTGAAAACCCTTGACTAGGTGCTTTTCACTTTAGGGACTTGAGAATCTTTATGAACAACTCTTTTGCAACAAGAGCAGTTCACTCTGTTCTAAGAAGATTAGTTCTCAACAAGAAAATGGGCATTCTTCTTAATTGAGTTTTTATTGTAACATTATCTCCTGGTTAATTCTATATCTTTACATAATTTGAGTTCTTATTGTAACATTATCTCCTAACATTAGCTTGATGGGATTAGTCATCTGTAAGGGTGAAGGACAAAAACTGTTCCTACTTATATATGACTCTTGCTGCTGTATGACCTTTGCTTCCCTCTTCTTCTTCTTCTTCTTCTTCTTCTTTTTTAATTCTATTATATATGAATTTGATAATAGTTATATATTTTTTTTTTCATATAGCACGCAATGGTAGGGAATGTAATTTTGTTTTGTCTATTTATTGTATAACATTTTGGAATATAAGTCAACTTTTTAGGATAATCTGATTCCAGATGCAAATCTACATGATACCTAATTTAAGATTTATCATAATGTCTTTTATGTTTCTTTCCTGTTGCTAATTTCATCAAAATTGTAACCCTTAATTTACTCGATAAATTTTATTTGCTTTTTTTGTCATTGCTTGAATTCTACTCTAGCATACTGCTATGTTTGCACAACAACAATCAAGATACTAATGTTGACTGCAAATACTGCACTCTTCCCTCAATCACCACTAGGTATACATGATGACTACCTTCATTTAATCTAGCTGTTTAAGTACAGTGATTTAGAATGTGCTCTTTCGTTGCTAAAGGTGCAAAATAAAGGGCTCTTTTTTGTTTTTAAAACCAAAGATGATATAACAAATGACAAGGAAATGTGAGTTAGATTTTCTCTTAGATATATCCAGTACAACCCCTAGATTAGTTTGATCCAAGTTCTCATTGGACCAAATTAAGTTGAATCCCAACTAAAGATAGTGGTTTACTTAATTATCACTTTTTAAGGAATTCATGCTTTTGGCCCCTGCATTATTTGTTATAATTATGATGATGAATTTAGAGTGTGAGAGGTAGAGAGAGAATATATCTTTCATTTATTTCATCATTCCTTTTTCGTGTCATTATTTGGACGGGAAATTTTTACTCTTTCAAAAAAAAAATTTTTTTAAGCAAAGAACTTCCTTCATGCTGTACTATATGAACAAGTGCATTCTTTGGAGTTCTATTTTATTGGGTATTTTGAAGAGAGATTTTAGGTCTTGATTTTAACAATGTTACTTAACTGAAATGTATGTGTGTGCAGTGAAAATAGAGGGTCAATGCATGGGGCATAATATGAATACTGTATCTAATCTAGTGAAAGTTTTCATGTTGTTTCAGCACTTCAATGGAAAAATGAGGTCACTAAGATTGCTGCAGCTGGACCGATAGGGAGTTGTGCCCAATTTTTGACTATTAATAAAGGAAGACGTATCTTGCATTCTAGACGAATGCAGTCTGATTCTGATACATGTCATTCCACTTTGGTAAGTTCATTCTTTTATATCTCCAATTACTTTTCATCTATGCCTTTTGTGTTTCATACTATGGTAGATTTTTCTCATTTATTATCAATTGTGTTCAACGTAAATTCTACAGATTTTACATTTGTTATAATGTGAAAATAGTGGAAAGTAAAAGTTATTTGCGATTCATTGTTACCTTCATATCATGATTTGGCATTTCCTAACAAGCATTAATGATACTTTGACTTTTTGCATGAAGGTAATGCACCTTAAAGCCCTTTTGAGGTGAGCCAAAGTTTCAGAGCTTTATAGGGACTATTATGCGCTTGAATTTTTCAATTTTAGTCTCACTTAAGAATTCTGTTAGAATCAGTTACTAACCAGCTAGTTTGGAAATTTTCTGAACATAGCCTCGTGATACATTCAATGGTAGAGCTTATCTGTAACTTTAGGATTATGCCACTATACTGATCAGCTCTTTGCTACTGGGATAGGTAGCCTATGATTGGAGGTGATAAATAAGATTGTGGTCATGATGTGCAAAAGAGTTGAGGTTACTTTTACATAATACCAATCTTTATGATTTGAGGTTCATATGATTGATAAAGAGAAATCAAAACATTATTACAGCAATACGACAATGAAGGCAGCTGCGCAGGGGTGAATCAACCATTGCTACCATGGCTGATTGACTAAAGAGTAAGTATTTTGTTTGATTTGGCATTTGAACATCCTTTAAGACGTCAACTTTGATGCTTGGAGCCTAAGTATAAAAATAGCAATATAAAGTATAAACAAAAGGTGATTACATATGAAAAAAAAAAAAAAAAAAGGATTTATTATATGTGAAAGGGGGAAATGGAGACTTACAAACTATCTTTGAAAGCAGCTAAAGCTTTATGGGTCAGACACCTATCATAATGAAGAAACTTAGTAATGTGAACAATAGTGTTAATAAAAGAATTGTCTGATAAATTATAAATTTTAAACTTCTCTTACAACAACAATGCTCCTGTTAAAATGTTTATCTCACAATAATGTTACAATAGCAATCCTAGGACAAGATGCACATTGATTCACCAAAAATAGCTACCAATATTTTTCAAGTATTACTTCCTGATACTAACATTATATCTATTGAATGACTGACTAGTTTCAAGCTAGTTGTTACATCCAAAACCTTTTTAGTTAGAAGCCACAGTATGGGGAAGAGGAAAAAAAATAGAATTGATTGAAACTTTAAAATAATGATTTGGACAATTTCCTTTCATTACAAAAGAATCTCTAATTTGGATGTTCGAAGCCCCCCCCCCCCCCCCCCTCCTATTTCTCTATTTTTTCAAAAAAAAAAAAAAATACTCCAATTCCATCATATTACTATTAGTCAAGCATCCAAATCTTCTCCACATAGTATATTTATCAAACGCCTAGGAAACAAAAGTAATAGTTTGAATTAAAAGGACTTTCATATTCAAATACTAAGATAGACAAACATAGAAAGGAACAAAGATTCCAAAAAAAAAAAAAAATCGGAATACTTTAAAAAACCCAACTCCCAAATCAAAAACAGCCAAAACGAGATAAACCCAGATAACAAAACACAAAATAACAACCTAGATAACCATAACTGCAAAATGCCATAACCACACACAAAATCTCCCAAATTTTACACACACACAAAAAAAAAAGTGAACACCAAAAGCATTATGATGAAGAACCAGAAATACAGATTAGAGAGTCTCATACATATGAAGGCATTCAAAATAAGAGGAAGGCATAAAGAACAAGTCATGCACACCACAATTGTCTCCCTCCTCAGTCTCATCACTTGAATTATTCATTGTGTTGCAACAAAAGGATAAAAGAAAAAAAAAATTTATTGTAAGTCTGAACCTTTGGTAATACCGTAAATATAAAATAAATAGTGCAATGGCTTAGAGAAAATACCTGTAATTTCCCAAAAATGGTGAGCGCACTTTGATTCTCCATCTCTTGAATTACCTTTGCAAAAGCTCCAATAACTCTGGATCACCGAGTTTGTGGATTTTGTAGTGTTCCCCTTGAATCCTATTCAAAAAATGAACAGAGGGAATATGCTTGACTTTCCAAAACTCAGGGCCTTCAGCTGGCTGCATACTAAGCACGAATTCAGTTGGCATTTCATAAAATTGCAGATTTTTTAGGCTTTTCAGATGTTGGATGCCAGTGGGCACCTTCTTAAGCCGTGGGGAAGGTCCAATTTCAAGAATTTCAAGAAGAGGCAAGGCATCTTTGTCTATTATCAACATATTCAATCCTCCCAAATTTCGAAGCCCAAGAAACTTGAGTTTTTGGAAGCCTCCTCCCTCAATATGTAATTGCTCACCGCCGTATCCATCATAAAGCAAAAGATCCATCAAATTAGATAGAGCTCGAAGGACCTTTAATGGATCATCCATTAATCTTGACCAGTCTAAACCAATTCTAACTATACTCTTGAGTTTAGGAATCCATTCTGGCAACTTTTCTATTCGCCCAGATAGGATGAGAGTTTGTAGGTGTGGCGGAGGTGAAGACATTGATTGTAACTCAAGAACTTCTTCTTCAACTGTTGCACTAATTTTCAAAGACTGAAGGTGGCTCATTTTCTCCAATGCAGTGCACAAAGCCGTCCCATTTTCTCTGTTTAGTTTACAGATTTGCAATTTTCTCAATTGGCCCAAACTTGCCAATTCTTCAATAAGGGCATCGTTGTTGGCTTCAATTATAAAAAGCTTTTGTAAGGATTGTAAACACGTAATGCCGCTTTGAATCTTTACTGCTCGTCGAAAATCAATATTGTATTCAATATCGTGGCTTTCAAAGTATGCCGCAAGATATCGTAGCTTCTGCAGCTCATTGATCTCCACTGGTAGCTCAGACACAAGGGAATGCTTCAAATCCAAAGTCTCTAGGATGTGGAGTTTACCTATCGACTTTGGAAGTATATGTACCTTTGTATCTCTTAGGCTTAAATATCTTAGAAGGAATAGATTACCCACTTCTTTAGGAATGTAATCTATAGCAGCACCTTCACAATCCATTACTTTCATGAGTTTGAAGTTTGCAAAAAATGTACTAAGAAAAGAATTAGGCATTTCGTCTACCCCAAAAATAAGAATAGAACGAGTTTGGGAACTAGTAATACTCTTTAAAGGAGTATTTACATTGTTCTGAATTGAGAGGTGTCGAGCAATTCTCTTACAATTTGAGAAGTTTTGCACTGAGACTAAACGGAAATTCAATTCCTCTGACCTTGAAATAATGACCTCACGAATCATATCATGAACTCGACAACTTCTAGTTTTACCAACAATATCCTTTCGTGTTAATTGAACCAAGCTTCTATTAATAAGCTGGTTCAAGTAGTCTTGTGCAACTTCTTCCAATGTTGTTCCTTGCCTTTCTTTTACAAAGCCCTCAGCTATCCAAAGTCGAATTAGTCTTGAACAATTAATGAAGTGATCCTCTGGAAACATGCCAAAAAATAGAAAACATGCTTTAAGGTTGTAAGGTAAATCATGATAACTAAAAGAGAGAATTTTGGGGATACTTCTTAGACGTGAATTATTTTCTAACTCTGAACTAAGACTATCATGCAATTTCTGCCACTCAAAGACAACCTTGTCTTTGATTGACAAAAAACCGCCTATTGCAACAATTGCTAGGGGCAAACCTCCACATCTCTCAACTATGCCACGAGACAACTCAACAAAATCAGAAGGACATTTTCCCCCTTCACATTGGAACACCTTTTTGTAAAATAGTTCCAAGGCTATTTCAAAAGGTAGAGGTGGTAGCTTGTACACATAATAATTTGGAGATTCATTTCTAGAAGGAGCAACATCCTCATTTCGACTTGTGATTACAATTCTATTGCCTCTTTCATTCTCTGGGAAAGCAAATTTTATATGTCCCCAAAATTCTACATCCCATAAATCATCAAAAACTACTAAATACCTATGTTCACTTAAATATTTACTTAATTCCTCAATTAGTGATGTCTCTTTCATTGTGTCAATTTCCCAAGGTGCAAACTCCTTCCTTGCCTTATAGAGCTGCTTTATCGTGTCCCTTAATAAGCTTTCCATCTTGTATGATTGAGATACAGTAATCCAAGCATGGCAATCAAAATGTGTTGCTACCTTCTCATTGTCGAACACTTTCTTGACAACAGTGGTCTTGCCAAGGCCACCAATGCCAACAACCGAAAACACCTTGCATTTAGATGGTCCTTCTACCAACCACTTTATCAATTTGGCTCTAGGAGACTCAATTCCCACAACCTCTGCTTCCTTAATGAAAAGGGATGCCACTCGAGGGTCATGCCATGTAACACTTGCTGTGTTGTTGGATCTTCCTTGCTCTATTGCACTGAAGCCATATCTTTCACCGCTTTTTCTTATGTCCTCGAGTTTCTTGTTGATACCTTGAATGTTAGAGACTATCACACGCTGTGGTTTTAGGTTTATGGTAAAGTGAAAAACCTTGTGGAGGAAATAGAAGTATCGCCTTTGCTCATGAGATTTTTTTGGAAAATGAAGTATGTATTTATCAATGGCATCTTCTATGTGATAAGCTTTTTCCCTTACCAGTTTCACCCATGTTTTTGCAACATTGTTCATATCTTCTTTCTCAGCCCTTGCATCTGCATCCTTGAGGAATGATCGAATGAACTCTAATTCACCTCTGATGCTTTCAACTTCGTCATGGATACCCTTCAACGATTTCGCTTTTTGGACTAACAATGGGACCAAATTCTCTATAACTAGGCTAACAGCACTTTCTGCCATTTCTCCTCCCTTCTTAAGTCAATAGCCACGATATACTGAAAATAGACAAACTCAGTGCCAGTAACAGAAATATAGTTATATTTAGATGAGACCCAAAAAAAAAAAAAAAACTCTTCATTGCTTCTCAATATTACCTCGTGAATTGTAAGGTGAAGGTAAAGTTGGAACTACTCCACGTCGATCTGCCACAAGCCCCTCAAGTAAAGAATAGTTGCCTCAAGCCTGCAACCTACATTTATAACAATAAGTAAACAAGAAACACAAACACATGAAAGTGTATCTCTAATTAACTCTATGCTCCAAACTGAAACCCATATTCTATTCTCTAGAAAAAGAAATATATATTTTACATATTAATACATTAAATAGTAGACTCGGAGAAGTTACAATTAGAGAATTATTTGGAAGTAAAATTACCATTTTGGTTCCTATATTTTGAGGTCATTTTTACTTTGGTCATTTCTTTCTTCCTACACTAATTTAGTCCTTGTCATCATCTCAAAGACTAAAAAGGCCTACGTGTTAAATAGATTACACAACTGGCTTACTTGAAGTATACTAAAATAATAATAATAATAATAATTTTAATAGACATTAAAAAAATGGCCACTTTGGATGAAAAAAAAAATCTAATTTTTAAAAAAAGGAAAAAAAGAATTAAAAAAAAATGAACCTAGATTTGGGAATCTCGACACACACAGATCATCACCAAATGATTTTTCAAAAGTATCACCAACACAAGCTCAAATCAATCTCCACAAATCCAAATCAAAATTTAGTTAGTGTTTCAATCTCTCGCCTTTGCGCACCACTGTGGCTCACTGGATCCTTAACCCTCAATGAGCTCCACTTCACATACCCATTTGCTTCTATTGCATAAAAGATTCACACACTCATTCTCAATTTCTTTGATTTTCTTTTGTATTCTTACACTTTCTTAGCTAACAAACACAGTACTCAACAACAAAGCAATCTCAAAAATTGAGAACAGTAACTGTTTTTGTTTTTGAAGTTGAACTGTAATTTGTTTTGGGTGTATTTTGTGCTTGCTTGCTAAGAAAATGAAAGAAAAATTGCATAGGAATCTTTTTCTTTTAATTCTTCTTTTCTTTCTTCAAATTTGAGAAATTAAGAGTATGTTTGGTACCACAAAAAGCTACTTTATCTATTTCTTTGATTTTCTTTTGTATTCTTGCACTTTCTTAGCTTACAAACACAATACTCAACAACAAAGCAATCTCATAAAATGAGAGCAGTTACTGTTTTTGTTTTTGAAGTTGCTTGCTTGCCAAGAAAATGAAAGAAAAATTGCATAGGAAGCTTTTCTTTTAATTCTTCTTTTCTTTCTTCAAATTTGAGAAATTAAGAGTATGTTTGGCACCACAAAAAGCTACTTTATCTATTTCTTTGATTTTCTTTTGTATTCTTGCACTTTCTTAGCTAAGAAACACAATACTCAGCAACAAAGCTATCTCATAAACTGAGAACAGTAATTGCTTTTGTTTTAGAAGTTGAACTGTAATTTTTTTGGATGTATTTTGTGCTTGCTTGCCAAGAAAATGAAAGAAAAATTGCATAGGAAGCTTTTCTTTTAATTCTTCTTTTCTTTCTTCAAATTGAGAAATTAAAAGTATGTTTGGCACCACAAAAGCTACTTTATCTATGTCTTTGATTTTCTTTTGTATTTTTGCACTTTCTTAGCTAAGAAACACAATACTCAACAACAAAGCAATCTCATAAACTGAGAACAGTAACTGTTTTTGTTTTAGAAGTTGAACTGTAATTTGTTTTGGATGTATTTTGTGCTTGCTTGCCAAGAAAATGAAAGAAAAATTGCATAGGAAGCTTTTCTTTTAATTCTTCTTTTCTTTCTTCAAAATTTAAGAAGTTAAGAGTATGTTTGATACCACAGAAAGCTACTTTATCTATTTTACCACTTCACTTTATAAAACACCCAACATTAGTGGTTTTATTTTAGCATTCAACACAATAAAATAATATATCTACTATAATAAACAACAACCACCACCACCACCACCACAATAAAATAATTTATCTTTTAATAAAATATTGGTTTTTTTTTTTTACCATCTTAGCTACAGTGCATAGTCATCTTTGGCTGTGCATTGTAACACAACAACAAAATAAAATGCCTTTTGCTCCACTAATGCATTAGCCTTTTGTTCCACTTTTGTTATATTTAGTTGCTAAATTTATCATTTTACCTATTTGCCTCCACCAATACTAATGCTCTTAATAATATGTGTAAAGTTGTGATTCACAACTATGTTTTTGTTAACTTTAATTCTATGTCAAATTTGATTGTATTTTGTTCAATCATTTCCCTGTATGTTTATGGGTTGAGTATGAGAATTTTGTGAAGACAATGAAATTAGTGACTTGCTCACGACTGGCTCACGAGTGGACAACCCGCGAAAGGCCACGTGAGAAGCACATACTTGGAAGCTTCATAGACTTATGCCAGGTTGGTTTTCACGAGTCACTTCGCAGCTTGGCCAACTCACGAGTGACCCACGAAACTTTCTGCTTGCATGATTTTAAAGAGTGCTTTCCTCATTTTTTTTACACACACTATATAAGCCCACATTACCCACGAAATTGTAAGGAGACTTTTCAGAAAGAAAACCCTAGCATTGCACTTGAGAGTTAGAGATTATAAACTCACAATCATCTACACAATTTCTCTTAGTTTTCCTCTACTCCAACCTCTCCAATTACAAATCCTCGAGAGGTTCTTAGCCCAAACACTTACCTCACCTAATCTGAGTGTTGAGAGAAGTTTTGGTGCATGTGGGAGTATTGGAAGAAGCCATTGATTGGCAAATGCAACTTGAAGCTAATTGCGGGATCCAAATATCTAGTGAAGACATGGCTCGGTAAAGTTCGTTTGTAGCTGGTACTTTAAGGGTTCAAGTACATTAGGTAGATTACGCTTGGAGGGTCTTTTTGATATCCTTGTACTCCAACTTTATTCACTAGTGGATCGATTCGGCTTGGAGGGCCGTGGGAAGGTTTTTTGCCAAGTACTTTGATTTCCTCTTCTATATGTTTTGGCGTTATTTTGTTTTCGCATCTCTCTTCCCTTACACTTTATGCTTTATATTTATTGTTTATTGTATTTGCATATGCTATAGAGTAGTTTCAGCCTTATTGCGTTACACTTACTCTTATTCCGCACCTAGTTAAGTAGTGTAAAAGCAATCTAGCCGTTTGTTTAAAATTGGTGTTTTACACTATTTGAGCTTTCAATTGGTATCAGAGTGGGTACACATATTTTGATTTGATTATCTTTGTGTGATCCTAGATCCCGTTTGAAATGGATTGATCTCAATCCCTTAACGCACCTCCCTTCTTCAACGCGAACAATTATGTGTTTTGGAAAGTACGTATGCATGCTTTCTTATGTGCTATCAATAAGAGTGTGTGGGACTCCGTCGAGATTGGATGGGTTAATCCTAACAAACCCAAGGCCGAGTGGGATAAGGGCGTCGTTGCTTTAGCTAATGCCAATAGCAAAGCCATTAATGCTATTTTCTGTGGTGTGTCTACTGACGAATTCCATAGGATATCTCATGTGAAGATTGCCCAAGAAGCATGAAAGATCCTTAAGACTACCTATGAGGGTACCAAGAAGGTCAGGGACACAAAACTACAAATTCTCACTACTCAATTCAAGGAAGTGAAGATGAGTGAGGACAAGTCGTTTGGCTCATTTTATGGTAGACTCACTGAGATTGACAATGCCAAGCTTAATCTCGAAGAGAAGATAGAGGACACCAAAGTTGTGAGAAATGTCCTAAGGTCTCTACCTAAAAGCTTCCGGGCCAAAGTCACCACCATTGAGGAGAGCAAAGACTTAGATGCCATTAACATTCAAGAGCTTGTTGGCTCACTCCAAACTTATGAGCATAGGCTGCCATTTCATAAAAACAGCAAGTCTCTTGCTCTCAAAACCATGAATGAGAGAGCTGATGAGTCCTCAGATGAGGATGATGTTGAGAAAGAGGTGGCTTACCTTGCAAAGAATTTCCGAAAATATCTGAAAATGAAGAATAATGGAAAGTCGTTTGGCAAGGGGAAATCTTCATCCTTCAAGAATGACAAGAAAAATTTCAAGAAGAAGGATGTCAAAGAGTCATCACCATCTCAAGGAATCATTTGCTATGAATGCAACAAGTATGGTCATTTGAAGAAGGAGTGCCCAAACTATTTGAGAAGGAAGGACAAGGTGTTAACCACCACCCTTAGTGATTCCAAAAGCTCTAGTTCATATTTGGAAGATAGTTGTGATGGTGATGGAAATTATTCTACCTTTATGGCAATTATCTCAATGGACTCAAAAGAAGAATTAGAAGAGTTGAATGAGGAACTCAGTGAGCACACCGATGTTGAAGACACTGAAGCTACTGATGATAAGGAAGAATACCTTAATGAAGGTGATAGGAAGTTTCAAGTTTTTTACAATGCATTGCTTGAGGATTATGGCTAGTATACCAAAGTAGCAAAGAGTGCAGTTAAGAAGAAGAAGAGAATCAAGGAAGGCCACAAATCCACTCTTGTGCAACTTAGAGATGCTAAGTGTGAAGTTGAGAATTTGAAAAAGGAATTGTTCAATGCTATTCCAAAATCAAATTTCTTGGACTAGAAGTGATTCAAGCAAATGAAAAGGTTCAGCGCATCATAACCAAGAAGCTTGACAACATCCTAACATCTCAAAAGTCCTTTTCGGACAAGACCAGATTCGGTTACACTGGTAAAGGAAGCTCAAGTGCAGAACCAAAGAGGGAGATGAAGTTCATATCGGCAATGGTTGTTGAGAAGCCAAAAGTTGAGAGTCCAAATCTTGAGAACAAGGGCATTGCGGCAAAATCTAAGGTAAAAAGGAAGTCATTGCCTAAGAATCAAAGAGGACCTCAAGTGAAGCATTTTTTCCACCATTATGGCATTCATGGTCACACTAGACCGAATTGCTTTAAACTTCATGCTCTCAAAAGAGCCGATCTTCAAAGTGCTCAAGGAATTGAAAAAGGGAAGCCAAGAGGAAAGCAAGCCAAGGAAGACAATGGAGGAAAACTCATTAGGGATGTCATGGAGATGCTTAACAACATTTCAACTTGCCTAGCTAGCTTTACCCCGAGGTTTAAGCGTTATGTTGCATGTACCCCTCCTATTAAGGATCCCACCCAAAACACTCATGTGGTGTGGGTGAAGAAGGGTACTCGTGCATGATCACTGTACCATGTCCATGCATTAATATTTCCAATGTTTTAGGGACATAGTTTCATGCATGCTCTCATGTGCATCTTCTTTTAGTTGTCATGTAACCCCTCTAGCATGTTTCTTTTAATTGCCTTTTAGTTAAAAGCTTGTTTGTTATTGATCTTACTTTATTGCTTTTGTTTTGTGTGAGTAAAAAATTCAAAATCACATAAAAAGTATAAAATCCAAAAAGTTTGATTGCTCATGTTGTATCCTATCACATGTTGAGTTTGGCCTAGTACCTTCATACTAATGACGTAGTTTATTTATGAGCTTAGCTTGTTATGGATGCACATATTGAATATGAGTGAAATCTAGAAATCTATGTTTAATTGTTGTAAATAGATCTTCAAGTTTGTCATGGATATCTAGCCAATAGTCTTGTTTGATCTTGATACATGCGTAGACTTACTATTATATATCTCCTCACATTTAATTTTCTGTCAAAAAGCTCTTCAAACATCAATCTCTAAAAAGAGAAAGAGCTGAAAAAGCCTTGCTTCAAAAACTAGTTTGACTAGGAAAAGGTGGAGCAAAATGTATTTATTTTTATGATGCCAAAGCCAAAGGCATATTCTTTAATGAAATATCAAAAATTTCATGGCATCAATGCTCAAAATTGAGTTGCATTGATAAAAAAAAAAGTATGAAAAATGGAAACCAAATGAAAAGCTTTCAATTAATGTAAACACTTTAGAGAGGAGTCATATATGTTCATTTCTATTAATGAGATAGGTCTCTTGATTTCGTATTATTTGTGTATGACTTGATTGAATTGATCATTGAAGTTTCATGCTAGACTATGGACTAACTCATACTTGATACTCACACACAACACACAAGTCTAATCTTCAATGAATATCTATTTCATTTGTGTGATTGTACGTGTTTAAATATGATGTGTGTATGCTTAATTGCTCATTGATCAAACCAAAAAGATTTTTAAGTGTTTTATTTGTTTGGGAAGTGATTTTTGTCACTCCTGTTTTGAAAGTTTTTCTCAAAAAGCAAAAATTTTTATGTTAAAAAACTTTGTGTTTGGCAATTTCGCGACTCATTTCATGAGTGGATGTAGTCCCATCCAAGTCACAAGATGAAATGGGAAAATTTAGCCCTTTTGAAAAATCAGGCAGAGAGTTTTACGATTCGTTTGCGAGTGGTTCGCGACGCAAGCTTGACCCTCAAAATGAATATGAGGAAATTTCAATTTCTTCACAAATTCAGGCAGAGGGTTATGTGACTCAAATGCGAGTGCCTCACGACTCATATCTGACTTGCAAAAGTCTGCGCTGTGCATTTGCAGATTTCGCGAGTAACTCGCGAAATGTGCAAAAAGTCAAATTTAAAGGGCTTGAATTGATAGTTTTTCAAAAATTTGTTTTTTAACTCTTCGCTAGTCCCTCTCCCCAAAACTCAAAATTTCTACAAAAACTCAACCAAAATTCTTTGGATTTCACTTCTAAGACTACTCCAATCTAAGGTATTTTCTAACACTTTTACTCTTTCAATTCCTTAGATTTAGTTCTAAAATGCTAAAAACCTAGGGTTGGGTTTACTTTGATTGAGGGTCGAGAAAATTTATTTTTTTTTTAAAAATTTCTATTTTGATGATTGGGCTTAGTCCCATTTGTGTTTTTGATGATTATGTTGGCCCCTTGTGGCATTTTGAACTTGTATTAAGGCATATTATTACGTGTTCATGCATTTTTCATTATATAGGGTTATTTTGTGCACATTAGGTGTTTGATAAAATGCCCCTAAGGCATTTTTTCACTCATTTCGACTCCGATAAGTACCAAACTTTAGGGTTTACCATGTTTACTTATTTGTAACATGTTTTGATTATTGTTTGTGTTTTACACAATTTGCCCCTTTGTGCTTGTTCATGCCACGATCATGCATTGCACACACACCCTTGGTGCACACACCCTATCACATTTGACATGTCATGCATTTATCTCATGCTTTTAGTCTATTTAGTTCATCTTGCATCTATAACAGGTCTTTGTGTTTTGTTTATGCTCTTTAATTAATCTTGTGCTTTTTTTTAGAGTGTTTATGCTATTTTGTGTATGGTTTGTGTTTGTTTCTTCTTTGTGGATGTCTCTAAGAAAAAAAAAATAGTTGCAAAGAAGTATTCTAAGTGTCTTCGATTTGAGGACAAACTTTTTAGAAGTAGAGATGCTTTTGAGGCTAGTACAGATTTCTTCTGCTCGGCTATGGTCATTGTGGAAAGTGAAGTGAACCTTGACTCACTCTCTCAGACATTCATTCTAGAGGTGTTCATGGATCGGGCTTGGACTAAGCTCCTTAATAGGTCAACAAATGTTTGGGATCCTGTTATTCGAGAGTTCTTCTCGAATGCTATTGTGGAAGGTGAACGACTCAATTGCTGTGTAAGGAGGAGACAATTCTACGTTACTCCCTAGTTAATCCAAGATCTCCTAGAAGTCCGCCCAGTCATTCATGAATCCACTCTACCATATGATGGAAGAAGAACTAAAATCACATCTGCTGTTGAAGTGCTTGGAGGAAAGGAGAAGAAACAGTCGATGCACATAGTTGATTTCTCTCTTGCAATGAAAGCCTTGGCATACATAATGATCTTCAACCTTTATCCGTTGAAGAATTTGACTACTCAATCTCAGCCAAGGACTCTATTTCTTCATTACTTATACACGGGGAAGGAGATTGACATATGTGCTCATATATACCATCTCTTTGCCTAGTGTATCCGAAAGAAGTCGACTTGGATGACCATTCCATTTCTAGGAGTGATCATATCTATTCTACAACGTGAGAAGGTCAATCTTTCGCATGATTAGACTGCTATGAGAAGGGAAAAACTCATCTCTGCTCAAACCATGACAAGGAACAAAGCTCACCTTCCGGGTACTAAAGGGAAAGTAGAAGGAGAAGGAGCACAAGGAGAGGACATTGCTGCTGAAGGAGGCAATACTGGTGAAGAGATTGATAACTTTACTGTTGGTCCAAATGACATGAAAGCTTCACCTTCACAGGCTCAACCTTAGGGACAGCCACAAGCTTAGCCTTAAGCACCTGCTCAGGCTCCCGATTACCTCGATTTGCTTCTTGACAAATTGGATCGCCTTCAAAGATCTCAAGAAGTTTTGCAAAGGACATTGGATGAGCATTATGCCTACTCTTGAAGTCAGTTTACCTACCTTCAAGAGCAAATCACCACTCTCTCTTCTCAAATCCAAGATTTAGGAAGCTCGGACTAGCAACTCTAGTCATTCTGCTAAAAAAGGGGAAGTAGTGTTAGCTTAAGGGGGAGTACAATTTGAGGGGGAGGAGTATATTTCATTTTGTAGTTTTTATTTACCTTGCTTTAGTTTAAAAACTCTGTTCACTTTAGTACTTTTGTACTTGGTTTTTATAACCCTTATGATGCATTTAGTTTATCTATTGCCTTCTTGCTTTAGTTTCTTTATTGCATCATATACCTGTTGGACAGGCAATTAGTGTTTGCATTGCACATAATTGCTTGCGTGTCCAGATGTTCATTTACTCTATAAATGTTCATTGTAGTTTTTTCTTAATGACTGTTCATGTTTGATCAAGCTATACTTTATGTTTATATTTCAATTGGTTTTACTTGATCGCATTTTACTTGTTCTATATTCATGCCTTGATTTCTACTTGTCTCAAGCTTAATGAAGTTATTTGTTAAGTACAAGTGTTTCAAGTTACAGGTGTATATGGTACAAATTCTTCACAAGTTTTAGATTTAGGTGTGAGTGAGGTTTGCCTCTATTCCCAAACTCACGTTTTAAGTCTAGAGTTTGTTTAGAGGTTTTGTCATGGAATAGCCAAAGGGAGAGATTCTAAAGTTGTAATTTAAAACTATCTTTTTGTTGGCTTTAATTCAGTGTCAAATTTGATTGTATTTTGTTCAATTATTTCCTTGTATGTTTATGAGATTTAATGTAAGGGTTGAATGTGAGAGTTTTGTGAAGAATTGTGAAGACAGTGAAGTTCGCGACTAGCTCACGAATGGACAACCCGCGAAAGGCCATGTGAGAAGCACATGCTAGGAAGCTGAACAGACTTATGCCAAGTTGATTTTTGTGAGTCACTTCACGACTTGGCCAACTCACAAGTGACCCGCAAAACTCTCTGCTGGATGATTTTAAAGAAAGCTTTCCTCATTTTTTTACACACACTATATAAGCCCACATTACCAATGAAATTATAAGGATACTTTTTAGAGAGAAAACCCTAGCAATACACTCAAGAGTTAGAGATTGTAAACCCACAATCATCTACACAATTTCTCTTAATTTTCCTTTACTCCCACCTCTCCAATTACAAATCCTAAAGAGTTTCTTAGCCCAAGCACTTACCTCACCCAATCTGAGTGTTGAGAGAAGTTTTGGTGCATGTGGAAAGCATTAGAAGAAGCCATTGATTGGCAGATGCAATTTAGAGTTAACTGCGAGATCCAAATAACTGGCGAAGACATGGCTTGGTGAAGTCTGTTGGTAGATGGAACTTGGAGGGTTCAAGTACATTGGGTAGATTAGACTTAGAGGGTCTTTTTGATATCCTCATACTCCATCTTTATTCACTAGTGGATCGATTTGGCTTGGAGGGCCGCAGAGAGGTTTTTCGCCAAGTACTTTGATTTCCTCTTTGATAACACGTTTTAGTGTTATCTTGTGTTTACATCTCTCTTCCCTTAATCTTTATGCTTTACATTTATTGTTTATTGTATTTGCATATGCTATAGAGTAGTTCTGGCCTTATTGCGTTACACTTACTCTTGTACCACACCTAGTTAAGTAGGGTAAAAGCAATCTAGCTGTTTGTTTAAAATTGGGGGGTCTAAACAAGCAATAATGTTTACATTTGAGCTTTCAATATGTTTTCAAAAACCACTTTTATTTTCTTGACCAAAAAACATGTTTGGTAACTCAAAATGGACAAAAAATAAAAATAGGGTCCAAGCTTCGAATCTTGGCTAAAAAAAAAAAAAAAAAACCAAAGCACATCAAAAAATTCTGAAACGCAAACCCACCACTATCTTTTCTTCCACCACTTTAGGGGTGTGCATGAGTTGAGTTGGGCGGGGGGAGGGAAATATTTTTAACCAACCCATCAATGGTGGGTTGGGAAAATTCCAATCCACCGCCGACCCACCAATATATAAATCTGGTGGGTTGGTTGAAAATCTTAATGGTCTCAATTCAACGAGTTGAGCGGGTTGGGTGGGTTGGTAAATTTAATTGACTAAATTAAATTATTTCAATTAAATTGGATAATTTTTGTCTCCATTAAATAAAAAAAAGAAATAAAACATCTCAAAATATGAAATTAGACTTGTACATAGAGTAAGAATAATAACAAAATCTTAGAGAGAGTAGATGAAGTTTATTAGGGAAGAGATATGTGAAAATGAAAAAATAAAATGAAAGAGAGATGATAGAAATAAAGTGAATATGTATGTAAGGTAGAGTTTTGCGACATGACAAATTATATATATATATATATATATGTAGTCAGGTGGGTAAGAAATATCTCAACTTGCTATTTAACCTAACTAAATTATCTATCTAACCTGCCCAACCCAGCCTACCTCACTTACTAGATCCACATGGGTTAGGTCTGGTTGGTCCGGATTGGGTAGGTTGGTAGGTTGGAAGGTTAAATGGTTTTTTTGCACAACCCTACTCCTTACCATCATCCTCATCCACAAAATCCTCTTGTCACACCACCATTGTTGAACCAACCATCAACCTATGTGTGCGCCACCAGAAACCCACTTTCAATGTGAGCTTCGATGTGTTTTACATAAGAAGTGGAGACTAGCTCATTATGACCTATGCTGTGGGATTATATCTTGTGTTTAGGTTTTGGTTGTGTTTAAAAAATACAATGTCTATGCATTTAGTGGGTCTGTTTTACTTTTGCAGCATGTGCTTGTACTTGTTGTATACAAACATGTATTTGAAATTTTTTTAAAAAAAAATTATCGATTAAGCGAAAAAATGGTTCATCACGTAGTTAATAGGCTCAAGAAATGTTCACTCAATTTTGTATTGTTTTGAACTTGTTAGGGTTGTATTTATGTATGTTGACAAACAAGTGATAGAACGCACCTTATATGTATTTAAGTCTTAGTATTTAAGATCATCAACAAGAGGTATGCTTTGAAGACTAAAGACTACTTAAGAAAAGCTGCCAAAAACAAGACTTCAATACTTCTTGATGCTTGTTGATCTATCGAAAATAATTGAATCTTGATACTTAGCTCGACACCTCTCAATCTATTAAGCTACTAGAAAACTTAACAATAAATTCTGTTTCAGCCAATGATGAGTTGTCCCAACTTGGAATTCGTGCACTAGGATTCCAAAACATACAAAAGCAATACTATGGCCATCATCATACGCACAAAGAGACTCATTTATAATTGGAGCTACAGTGATGTTCTATGCGCCTAGGGTTTTGAAGAATATTGCAAAAGGCTACATCAATCAAACGATTGATGTGGTGTTAGTCACAAATTGTAGGTTCGTGCAAAGGATAAGTCTTAGAGCACTAGCAACAGGTGTCTCAAATGCTAAAATTTTAATATTTGGCACACCAAATACAAAAAAAAAAAAAAAAAAAAGATTTATGAGATGTGACAGGGTTTAGACCCCTTAAACCACAATTAAATTGCGTAGCCTAGATTAATTAGCCAAGTTTTTACTTAGTCAAATTAAGCAATTCTAGGTTAAAGCAATCAAATAATCATATCAAAAATATAATGCAGCGGAATAATAAATAACACAGAAATATGATCACCCAGGAAACCACACGGAAAAACTTGGGGAGGATTTTACCCACCGATCCTCAAGGCAAAACGGAATCCACTAAGAAAGAATTGAAGTTGTTACAAAAGGACTTACAAGCTCCCCGCTTGACTTCCTAATGCTACCCACCAGTAGTAACTTCCTGACACGACCATGCGCAAGCTCCGAGTCCACGGACTACTTCTTTCTTTGTATTCCTTCAATCAGCTACAAGCACCCACGCTTGATATTCTTTTAAGCTTCAAAGGCAGCAACCAAGTTGATAATCAAGATGTTGAAGAATCTCAATCTTGAAAACCCTAAGTTATGTGTAAAGGAAAGCTCCTCTAGATCTCACAAGAGATTTACACAAAACCGCAATGTATGAGCAACAATACAACTTGTGCAACTACAAAAACGTGGCTAGGGTTTTGCCTTATATACCTAGGGCAAAAACAGAAAACCCTAAACGTTTAAAAGAGTTTGGGCTGAGTTGGAATTCTGCAGAAAAACGCATCTGGGCCGACTTTCGATCGATTGAGAATTACATTCGATCGATCGAGCCAGGCCGAGAAGCCCCAATGCTTCTGCAGTCTCTCGATTCCAACTTTACAATATTAAACCAACTTTGAGCAAGCCTAAACAAGACTAAATACATTGTTTTGATCATGGTTTGCCAACATTACAAATTAGGTTCTAAATACATAAAATCCTAAGACCTTAGAACCTAACAAGATGTCTCAAATGCTAAAAAATTTAGCATTTTGAGTAAAATTGCTACAGTCCAATTCTATTAGTAGAACGACATCGTAAGTAATATATTTCTTTTTATTTTTTATTTTTTCTCTCTCTCCTTCCACGCCTCTCTTTTCTCTAACCTTATTTTTTATTCTCTCTCTCTCTCTCTCTCTCTCTCTCTTTAAGTTCAAATACCAAACCGACCAGCCCTTCTCCCCTCCTCTCCTTCTTCATCTTCTCCTCTTTTTTTAGACCTCTCTCTTCACCTCCTCAATCGGCGCTGCCTTCTCTCTTCTCTATCCTTCTCTTTTCTTAGCACACTCTCTCCTCAAATCAGCGCCACCCTCTCTCTTCACCTCCTCAGATTAGCACCAACCTCTCTCTTCTTTCTCTCCTTTCCTTCATCTTCTCCTCTCTTCTCAACCCTTTCTCTCCTTCCCAGATCGATTGCACTATCCTCCTCACCAACGCTAGGGGTTCTTTAGGTAGTTAGGTCATATCAACAACAGTGGTTTGGTGTTTTTCTCGATGGTGCAATGGGTTTGGTGGATTTATAACGATGTTGGTGAATTTTGGTTAGTTTTTTGTGTGATTTTAGTTGGTTGGTGAATTTTGGGATGCGATGGTGGTTTGGTGTTTTTTTGGAGTTGTGTCATAGTGGTGATTTTTATAGGATTTGGTGTTTTGGGTTGGGTCATAGTGGTGGTGGTGATGATGAATGAGGTTCTGGTTCAAAGGAGAGAGATTTTGGTTTTTAGAAAGAGACACAATTAAATGATTTTTTATTGGGTTAATTAATTTAGGGTCAATCTTTAACCCGACAAAACTAACCAAATGTCTTTTCAACTTTGAAAAACATGATAAAACTTTTTTTTCTCTCTAAAAGAGAAGCTTTTGAAAACAAAAAACAAAAATTGTTAGCAAACATGTTCAAATTTTTTTGTTTTTGTTTTCATTCAAATACTGACATGGTATTTTTTTAATGTCAATTAAAATTATTTATTATTATTTAGTAATCAAGTAAACTTCAAGTGTGCCAGGTGTGCAATTTGTTTGACATGTAGGCGTTTTCTGTCACTAAGAAGACAACAAGGACTAACTTGACAGTAAGTTAAAAATAACATGACTAAATTGATTGTTGGGAAAAAGTAAAGACCAAATTGAAAATGACCCAAAATATAGGCACCAAAATAATAATTTCTCCTTATTTTTATTCAGTCGCTGACTTTGCCCATTACAAGTGATGCTATCATAAGGTGCCCACTAAATGGAGTAAGGAAGAGTTTTGAATGTAACAATTAATGATACAATAAGCCAAAGGATGTAAGAAAAATTCAACGTAATGGTGTTTTTGATAATTTTTAAATAAGATATTTGAAAGAAATTATGCAATTCCGTCTCAAGTTATTTGCAAAAAATTCAATAAAAATTAGTAACAAAATAGGCACATTACATAGGCTAAGAACAAATCAAACAGAATAACTCATTTTGGGGTAATCTCAATAAAAGGCATCAAAACAAAATAGTACCTGCTCTTGAAATTGCACTTATGTGGTTTAAAATAGCACTTGTTTTTTTTTTCTTATGTAGACAAAGCAACAACTTCAACCTGATCATGAATGTATGTTAATTATTCTCCACATAAAGAAATACATGAAAATGACCCAAAATGTAGACATGAAAATAATAATTTCTCCTTATTTGAATTCAGTATCAAACTTTGCCCAATACAAGTGATGCTATAATAAGGTGCCCACTAAAGTGAGTAAGGAAGAGTTTTGAATGTAACAATTAATGATACAATAAGCTGAAGGATATAAGAAAAATACTATGTCATGGTGTTTTTGATAATTTTTAAATCAGATTGTTATAAGAAATTATGCAATTCCGTCTCAAGTTATTTGCAAAAAATTCAATAAAAATTAGTAACAAAATAGGCACATTTCACAGGCTAAGAACAAATCAACCAGAATAACTCATTTCGGGGTAATCTCAATAAAAGGCATCAAAACAAAAGAGTACCTGCTCTTGAAATTGCACTTATGTGGTTCAAAATAGCACTTGTTTTTTTTCTTATGTAGACAAAGCGACAACTTCAACCTGATCATGAATGTATGTATGGTAATTATTCTCCACATAAAGAAATACATGTCTATACTAATCTTGGAAAAGAGCATGAGATCTTACATTTCAAAATACTTTTAATGTATTTTGCTTTACAAGTAATCGCATCCAGGGCTAAAGATGATGAAGAGAGATTGTGCCATGGCTTTGGGGAGAAGGATTAGCAATCTGTAATTTCTCCTTCAATTGCTCTGTGAATATAGCAATTTATAAAAATGTCCTTTCTACTGTAGTGGAAGACAAAAAAATAATGGTCCTACTTTTTTATTTTTTATTTTTAACTCTCTAAAGTTATCCATACAGTTCATTTTGTACTATCCTCTGTCTCTCAATTATTTTTTACTTGAGAAAGTGTGTGAAACCTGTCATCTTTCAATCATTGTGGAATATTCAACACTGTGCCAATGTTAGTGGCAGCTGAGATTGAACGTACTAATATGAATTCTACCAATGAGTACCTACTTTTTTTTTTTTTTTTTTTTTTTTTTTTTTTTTTTTTTTTTTTTTTTTTTTTTTTTTTGAGGAGCGAGTACCTACTTAATTGCTATAGACTTTTGAAACTATGTTCTCCACCTGCTAAATTAATCATAACCAATATTACATTAGTAGATTTAATAATTAAATTTTTTTTTTCCTTCTGAAAATTACGTAAAGTTATTCTTTTTACCGTGTCAGATGGTGATTTTTTTATTTATTAATGAAAACAAGTAAATTATGATTTGGTGAAAATTCTGGTTGATTTCTATTATGGTCTTTCAAAATGTTTTCCCCAACAAACTGTAATCATATGCCCTCACAAAAAGAATGGACCTCCTACTTTTGCAATAGGTACAGTTGAATATTTTGATTATATTGGGAATACATGTATGAGTCCTACATTAAATAAGTATGACAAGAGGAAGTAATTAATATAACATAATTGGGTTGAAACTCAATAGAAAGAGACATTCTTCTAACAAATTCAATAAATCCACCAATTCTTTGAACTTGCTTTCCACAATAATGTTAAAGAAATAGATTGCCTGACAGAACAAAAGAGTTTTCCTCATAACAATAGCCTTGGGGATCTTCCTCCCTCGCCAAACAACAAAGCTCATGAACTACCTGTGGGATCCCAAAGCCCAAGACAATTCAAATTAAGAGCTCTCCTTTTAAAGAGGGGGGTTGGATACCAGCCCCAATATCTAATGAGAAGACCCTTGTTTTTGTTCAAGTGCTTGTCTGTTGCAGAAAGTGTCAGAATTAAGCTTTGTGACTCGCCTCATTTTTTCCAAACAAGAACGTTGGAAAATGTCAAGTACTACCAGTTTTACTACATAATACTTAAAAATTAATATAACAATGAATGTGATTGGTAAGATTTAACTGTTTCATAAATGAATATTTGAATTGTTTATTTGTGATTAGCAATATTAACATATCTGTTTGTAAGTTTTAGTAAAACTTGTATTAACTACCGCACACCCTTAGTGCGATGACCACTCCACAAGTATAAGTGTTTGTGGAGTGTGGGGTGTGGGAGTAAGGACCGGGGTTACAGATCTCCAGGAGAGAGCTTCACATACATATACACTTAAATTAGGGTAAAATAGAAATTCTATCTTGTAAAAAAAAAAAAAAAAAAACTTGCACTGCTTATAGCACTTTTGTTATTGAGAGAATGTTTTCCGTTAGGATTATTATTCTCACAAATAAAACTTTTCCAAGTTCTTAAGGAAGACTTGATGGGGGGAGAAAAGTTACATTCAATCTTTTTTTTTTTTTTTTTTTTTTTTTTTTTTTTTTTTTTTATCTATAACTCGATTTCATGTATATCGAGTTACAAAACGCCACTATAGGTCCTTAAAACGTCACTATAGGCTCCTTAAAAACGCCACTATAGGGTCTAAATTGATTTTGAGAAATTCGATTTTTAAAAAAGGGGCATTTCCCTAATTAGTTTGAGAAATAGGGAAAAATGCTGGATTGTTTTTTTAAAAAGGGCAAAAGCCCAATTTGTCCCTTGGTGGGGACCATAACTTCCATATGATCTACTAATTCCATTTCAAAATCATTATAATATACATTCGAAACAATTACGGGATTTTACAAAGCATTTGAATATATGACTAGTGGATAGTGCATAGCAAAAGTATTACATATAATATTACATCAAGGTACATATATATAATATATTGTTCACACAGTTGGAACGGGGAAAAGGAAAGCCTTTAACTGGATTAAAGACCAAGTGGGAAGGAAAATCGCAGGGTGGAAAGGTAAATTGTTATCCAATGCAGGTCGAGAAGTCGTTATCAAAGCCGTTGCACAAGCTACACCTACAAACACAATGAGTGTGTTCAAGTTGCCAAATTCATTGTGTAAGGACTTGAACTCTTTGATGGGTAATTTTTTGTGGGGGCAGAAGGAAAAGGAAAGAAAAATGGCTTGGGTATCATGGGAGAAATTTGTACACTAAAGGCAGAGGGGGGAATGGGGTTTAGGGACCTTAAGGCTTTCAATTTAGCCCTTTTAGCCAAGCAAGGATGGAGAATACTGAAAAACCCGAATTCTTTGGTGCATAGAGTGTATAAAGCGAAATACTTTGCAAATGATTCTTTCCTCCATGCTCAGTTAGGTCGTAGACCCTTTTATGCATGGCGGAGCATTATGGCAACAAAAGACGTTATTATGATGGGGTCTCGGTGGAACATAGGTAATGGACAAAGGGTAAATATCTGGGATGATCAGTGGATACCAAGACTAGAATCCTTCAAAGTTTTCAGCCCAAGACAGCCCCAACATGAAGCAGTGCTGGTCTCGGACCTGATTGATGTGGATAGAAGAAGCTGGGATATAACTAAGGTAAGAAGCACTTTTCTCCCTCATGAAACTGAGGTTGTTTTAGGAATCCCAGTTAGTTTTCGTCTCCCTAAAGATTCAATTATATGGGCTTGGACCACTCACAGAAAGTTTACAGTTAAGAGTGCATATGGGGTTGCGCAAAAATGGTTGAAAGAAAGGAATACTCGACCTGATACAGGTGGCTACTCAGATTGTTCAAAGATGAGGTCCATCTGGAAGCTAATTTGGCAAATGAATTGCCCAAATAAAATAAAACATTTTATGTGGAGAGCCTGCAAAAACATCCTCTCTACCAAGAATCGGCTTATGACTCGGGGTGTGGGGAGTGAAGATAGCTGTGCATTGTGTGAACAAGTGAGACGTTGGGTCATATCTTGTGGGGTTGCCATTATGCAAAGGCTGTTTGGAGTGGAACAAAAATTAAGCTTCCATGGCTGCAAGATCCACTAAATGAGTTTATAGATATAGTATGGGAGACTTTGAATTCACCCCTGCAAGTTGATTGGATCATGTTTGCCACGACGGCGTGGAGCTTATGGAGCAATAGAAACTCAGTTATTCATGAGGGGAAATGTAAAGGTAACGGGGTTTTGATCCGGTTTGTGGCTGACTATGTTGACAAAATCAAGCAGAAGAGACAACCACAATTGAGACAACCCCCTAAGCCCACACTTCCTTGGTCTCCTCCTAGACAGGACTGGTATAAAATTAACACAGATGGTGCGGTGTTCAGGGAGATTGGATGCTGCAGAAATGGGGTCGTTATTAGGAATGAAGAGGGACAAATCATGGGAGCAATGAGCAGAAGATGGGATCTGCCTCTAGGCGCACTAGAGATAGAAGCTAAGGCAATGGAAGATGGGATACAGCTTGTGTGGGACCTCAGCCTCAAACGGATTATCATTGAAAGTGATTCGCAAACTGTGGTAAGCTCGATTCGTGATCAAAGCTTGGTACCAAGTAGCATCCAACATGTAATAAAAGGCATAGGAGTGGACCTTCGATGTTTTGAAGCATGGAATGTGTCTCACATTTGCAGGGAATCAAACTTTGCAGCTCATATTTTGGCAAGAAATGCCAAGTCTATAATAGATAGGGTCATTTGGGTGTAGGATACCCCACCTATAATTTCTGCACAAGTGCAGCATGATGTAATCTGTTTGAAGTCCTTTTCAGTTTAATGAATTTATGTTGAGAATCAAAATATATATATATATATATATATATATAATATTGTTCTTCTCAACAAAAAAAGTACATATATTGTCCCATACGAAATGAGAGCTTCGAAGAAATCCTACTTCAATTAGAAATAGGTAATCATGGCATACCAAGTTTATTATTCCATTTTCCTCAAAAAAGAAAAAGTTATAGTATTCCAATTTTGTCTTATATTAGAGCATTCCCATCAAGAGTTTTAAAATTTTTAACATTTAGCATCTAAAAACCCAACTTTATACCATTTAACACATTACTTTTCAATACACCTAATATCAAAACTTCTATTTTTTTTTACCACTTCATTAAAATATTATTTATTTATCATTTTTTATTCTCATCACCCAAGCCACCACAAACCCACGGCACCACCACGGCACAACCCATAACGTCATCCATGGCACAACCCACTAGCCTCAACCTACGGCACACAACCCACCGACCTCAACCCATAACACTACCCACAGCACAACCACGACACATCAACCACACGACACACCAACCACAACACACCAACCCACTTTTCCCTCTCATCCTCTTTTTGCCTCAACCCACGGCACACCAACTACAAACCCACCACCGTTACCCAGCAACCTAAGTAAAAAAAAAAACACCATCAATAACCCAGCGAGACCCATTGAGCAACATCACCCACCACCCTTCCCTTGTTCTTCCAATCTTCAATTTAGTTTTCTACACCCAAAACCCACCATAAAACCCCAGCCAAAACCCACCCTAGCCACAAAAATAACCACCACCCCAGTGGCCCAACCTCTCCAATCTCAACTCCAGCCAAAAAGGCCGACACCAACTCAAGAATGTCGACCATGAACCCAGAGAGGGAGAAAAGAGGCACTGGAGAGAGAGAGAGAAGGAAGAAGGCTGAGACTAGATTGAGAGAAAAAAAAAATGAGAGAGAGAGAGAGAGAGAAATAATAAGAAGAAAAGAAAGTGGGCCCCATTGAATAAAAAAATAATATAAGTTTTACAATTGATGAACAGTGCAGTATCAAATATGAGATTGCACTGTTCATCAATGCCAAATATTATGGCATTTAAAACACTTACTGAAGGTGATTTTTTAGAGTTTGGTGTGTCAAATGCCAAATATTTGACATTTGACACACTTGATGAGAATACTCTTGGGAATAATGCCGCGGCTGGTCTTTTTATATATAAAGGCTGCGTGTGTTTTTGTTATCAAAAAAAAAAAAAAAACAAAACAAAACAAAACAAAAAGGCTGCGTGTGTCTCAATTGTGAATCATAAGAGAGAAACATACCGTGAGAGAGAGCAAGCCGCGTGAAAGGAGAAAAATAGCGCACAGTAAGGATAAAAAAAAAAAAACAAAAAAACAAAAAAAAGAGTGACTTTTTCTTTTGTTGTTCAAGACACATGCAAGTGAGTAGGACTATGAGGGTTCTTTGGGTTTAGACTCTTTATGGAAGATCTTATTGCCTTCTTTTACTAACTTTTTTTTTTTTTTTTTTTTGTGGTGAAATTAAAATTGTTCTAGAAAGGTATTATTGTGCGTTTTCTCAAATTATTGTAAACTCAAGTTTTGGGTTTAATTAACTTGAGTATTGTAATCTCAATTTTATTATAGTAAATTGATCATATTTGCCTCATGATTTTTCCCTTTGCTGAAAGGTTTTCTTTTCCAACTAATTTTGTTCTTGTGTGATTATTTTCTTGGTGTTTGCGTATATTTTATTATCTCAGTAGCTTGGAATCATATTAAATTTAATTCACACATAGATTGTATTTATCCCAACAAGTGGTATCAATAATCAATTTTTGTTTCTACTTCCAAGCATTCTCATTGGTTTAATGTAAAACCCATAAAAATGCAAAATGTATCAATATCCCATATCCGGTGAGGTATTTTGCATAAATTTTTGCAACTTGGTACAATGATTATGTATATTTACATAACCAATTAACCATTGTAGTATTTTGTAAGGTTTTTTATTATTTTTTATTCTCTTTCATGTAGCATTAAAGTAAGATTATTTAATATGATGTATTCCAAAAAAAGAAAAGAAAAGAAAAGAAATGTAAAGTGTGTTGTAAAAGTGGTTATATATATATATATATATATATATATATATATTGTTGCATAAGTGGACGAGAATGCTCTAAAAGTGATCCACAGTTAACCTTGAATTGAAATCATATTTTTATTCATTTAACTAAGAAATTTGACTTAATTCCACATAACTTATTCACAGGGTTTAAACGGTAACTTTCCAAAGTTAAACATCTTGATTAATTAAGGTATTATTATTATAACTATTTAATTAATATCATGAGTCATATGTCAACAGCATGAGGTGAAATGGGTCCTGTACTTGTAGTTTTTCTTTTCTTTCATTTAATTTCTCTATCAATTGCACTGATAGATTTAGTCATCCGATAGGGTCAAGAAGAAAGAAAGAAAGGGTCTCGGTCCCCCCTTCTTCTTCTTCTTCTTCTTCTTCTTTCTTTTCTATTTTTTTTTTTTTTTTTTGGGTGAGGTTTAGATCTAAGATTTTATTCTTTGGATTTGATAATTTATAAAGTGCTACAACATTTCAAATATTAAATGACATTACTTTAAATACCCTTTAAGATTTGTAATATTTGTTACATGGCACGTTTGTGTGTAGCTTGAATTGCCACTTTAACCTAAAAGTGGGTCATGCTATCTAAGTGAATATAGTTTGTTTTACAAAAAAATAAAAAATAAAAAAACACACACATAGTGTGTGTGGGCACACCTGCATGGCAATTTAATTAAAATTCCTCTTAACCTAGCAGCCGTCTGTACTAAAAGATAAAGAGAGGTTTTGAGTGAGAGAAATTTAGGGTATATTTGGAGTTTGCATGTTTTAAGAGTGTTTTCATGTTACTGTTATAATCTCCTTATTTTATAGTGAAACTTTGTCCTTATTGATGTTTGTCGACGTAGGCACGTTGTCAAATCACGTAAATTTTTTGTGTTAATCCTCTTTCTTTTAGAGAGCTGTTGGTACAACAAGGTTTAGTGAATAATTTCTACATGAAAAATAACAAAATGGAGAAGATGACAGATGGCAAATGGGTAGATGTCAATATGAAGGCGATGACTACAATCTTGTTATGTCTAAAAGACGAGGTTTCATATTATGTAATGCATGGATGAGAAATTGATTGCGGGGTATAAGGTTAAAACTAGAGAGCCAATACATGTCCAAGAGCCTTAGAAATGAACAGATTCTTAAGCCGAAACTAGCTAGACAATGGTACAAGAGGTTGATTCCTTATGATTCTGATTGTTTATAACTGTTGTTGTGAGTATGATTGTTGCATGTATGTTAGAATGATTGATGATGGTTCTGATATTTTTATCTACCATATGTGCATGATATGTTGATTGCTTCTAAGAGCATGTGTAAGGTTGATAGGCCAAAGTTTTTGTTATGCAAGGAATTTGATATGAAAGACTTGGATATTGCTAAGAAAATTCTGAGTAGGGAGATTTGTAGGGATAGGAAGGCAAGAAAGTTGTGGATGTCTTAGAAGAACTACTGTAGTACTATCAATTGACAAAATATTTTATTGTCAATAAATAATTTAGAATAAAATTTTACATGTTTTTGACTAACTAAATTTGGTCATTTATAGTTTCAAAAAATAAATTGGTTAAAGATGAATTTACCGTGAAGAAAGGTGTCAGATCAGGAGTGGAGGGGGGGGGGGGGACAAGTGCCCCCCGAACTCTCAAAATTTTCTCTAATAATACTAGTATATTGAACTAAAATGTCTCATTTGCCCCCCTTCTGACACAAAGGACAAAGAACTTTTCTATTTATTATGTACTGGCTTGGCTGACTTTTTTTCAATTATCATGGTAGTTTTTCTTACTCCTAATACTAATAGACTTACACACTTACTACAACTCTTATATAAAACTAATGGGTCCCACTTAATAATGATAAAAATAAAATAAAAAATAAAAATCCCACTAATTTTTCCCTCTGTTGAATGGTTTTCTTTTCTAACTAATTTTGTGTGTTCTTGTGTGATTATTGGCGTTTGTGTAAATTTCATTTTCTCAGTAGTATTAGGGAATAGTGTGGGCCAATATTATCCTTTTAAGGCCCGGACATTTTTTTTTTTGATAGGAAGGCCCGGACATAATTGGGCTAAATTTGAGACATTACACTCTCACTCATAAGCCCAACCCAATTTTAAATTCAGCCCAATTAAATAAAACATAAGAAAAGAAAGAAAAATAAGGTAAATTTCAAAAACCTACCCAGAAGTTTGGGGTATTACCAAACACATCTAAAGGTTTTAAAAAATAACCAATTCGGTCCTTAGTCACTAACACTGTTTGTGAACCGTCAATTATTATTTTCATTTTCTTCTTATCTCCCTTCACGCCAGATTTTTTTTTTTTTTCTTGGTCTCTAACCTCCAGCTCTCTTTCTCTCTCTAATCTCTTTCCGATCTCGAGCTCTCTCTAGAAACCAAACACCAACCATGGCCGAGCCTCCATGACTCTATCTCCGATTAGCCTAAGTCTAAGCCTCCTCAACCATCAGCTCTCCTCACTGAAAATCACTCTTTTCTCTCTTCGATCTCACCGATCTAAACGGAGTAGAGCCTCCATGCTCCTCCCCGGCGAACCTCAGCCAACACCACCACAAAGATGGTCTCTCATCCCTCATGTCACTTTTTCTCTCTAAAACCTGAGACCAACAAACATCTACTCCCTATCCGATTCTCATTCCCTCAAAACCCCAAACCCACTCTTCGATCTATAAGCTAAAGGGTCCTAGACGACGTGTGAAACCTGGATTGGCAGTATATTAGGATGAGAAGATGAAGTATCCACTGAGAACAAAGGTCTAGTAGCGTGTGGGTCTGTGTTGGCCATGAGAGTTTTAGAGATTAGAGAGAGAGAGCTGGAGGTTAGAGACAAAGAAAAAAAAAAAAAAAAAAATTCTGGCGTGAAGGGAGAGAAAAAGAAAATGAAAAAAAAAGAAATAATAATAATAGACGGTTCCCAAACGGTGTTAGTGACTAAGTACCGAATTGGTCATTTACCTCAGGTAGGTTTTTGAAATTTACCCAAAATAGAAAATCAGTCATCACATTCACCGCCCCTGAAATTGTAAATACTCTCTGTTTGGTTAGCGAGAAAACAGAGAGAAAAACATGAACCCAGAAGGTAAATATCTCAATTTGCGGTCTTGTTGGTATCTCTGTGCTCATAGCCAATCCAATATAAATCTATCTCTCTCTCTCTCTCTCTCTCTTAAAGTTTCTATTTTTATTTTTTAATGATATCTTCTCTCTTTATGTGTTTGTTTTAGCGAGAATCTTCATTGACTTTGAGACTAGTGAATACACACAAATTCTAAGTTTCACATTCTGAGTGTCACAAATTTTGTACAAATTCTAAGTTTCACATTGTTATTTGTCTGGTAAGTAATGTATCAGCGTGTTTTGTAATCAAAATGTAAAGCTGTATGTATGACTCTGAATTTGTTATTTAATTTTTTGAAATGGGTTATTGATGTTGAGCTTTTGTATCGGGTTAATTGTGTGATTGGTTTTTATTTTTGGGTCTGAGAGATTGTTTTTTATTCAATAATTATCTCAAAAAACTGCAAGGGTTTCTCATATTATAGCACCGAAATAAAAGACAACCTTTTCTGTTGATATGTTCTGAGCGATCTTTTGGGAAACACAGAGATATGTGTTTTGTTAGCTACATTGGACTATTGGCAGTTCAAACATTGGAAAATTCATTAAAACTTGGAGGCCAAAAATTGGACTAATTTAGCTAGGATGTGGTTTTTTTTTCTTAGTTGAGTTGTAAGGTGTTATTTTCATCTTTCAATTAGGAATGAAAACCCCTGGCTAGGTGCTTTTAACCTTAGGGACTTGATAACTTGCATGAACAAACTCTATTGCTACAAGAGCAGTAGTGAATCACTGTAGTTCTATCTAATTTACTCTCTGTTTTAAGGTGATTAGTAATCAACAGGAAAAGGGGTATTCTTCTTAATTTGAGTGCTGTTGTTGTTGTTGTTGTTTTTTTTTTTTTTTTTTTTTTTTTGTAACATTATCTTTGAAATACACACCCTTACAATTTAATCCAGAGCTTGATGGGATTAGTCATGTATAAGGGTGCTGGACAAAAAATATTCCTATTTATAAATGACTCTTGCTGCTGTATGACCTTTGCTTCCCTTTTATTTATTTTTATTGGAATGATTTTAATTCTATTATATATGAATTTATAATAATTATCTTTTTTCATATCACAAGCAATGGCAGGGAATGTAACATTTTTTTTGTCTGTTTGTGTATAACATTTTGGAATATAAGTCTACTATTTTGGATCATCTGATTCCAAATGCAAATCTACAGGATACCTAATTTAGGATATATCATAATGTTTTTTTATGTTTCTTTCTCCCGTAATTAATTTCATCAATATTGTAAATCTTAATTTACTTTATAAATTTTATTTTTTTTTCTTGTCATTGTGTGAATTCTGCTCTAGCATGCTGCTATTTTTGCAGGTTTTTGTTCCACAACAATCAAGATGCTGATGTTGACTGCAAACCTATCCAAAAAAAAAAAAGATGTTGACTGCAAATACTGTTGTCACCTTGCCTCAAATACCACTAGTTATACATGATGACTACCTTCATGTAATCTAGGTCTTTAAGTTCAATGATTTAGTGTGTGTTCTTCGGTTGCTAAAGGTGCAAAATAGAAGGCTCTTTTTCATTTTATTTTACCTTTTTGTTTTTAAAACTGAAGATGATATAACAAATGACAAGGAAATGTGAGTTAGATTTTCTCTTAGATATTGCCAGTACAACCCCTAGATTAGTTTGATCCAAGTTCTCATTGGACCAAATCAAGTTGAATCCCAACTATAGATGGTGGTTTACTTGGTCATCACTTTTTAAGAAATTCATGCTTTTGACCCCCTGCATTATTTGTTAAAATTAAGATGATGAATTTAGAGTGTGAGAGGTAGAGAGAGAATATATGTTTCGTTTATTTCATCATTCCTTTTTGGTTTCATTATTTGGAGTTCTGTTTTATTGGGTATTTTGAAGAGAGATTTTAGGTCTTGATTTTACAGTGTTACTTAACTGTTATGTATGTGTATGCAGTGAAAATAGAGGGTCAATGCACGGGGCATAATTTGCATACTGTATCTAAGCTAGTGAAAGTTTTCATGTTGTTTCATCACTTCAATGGAAAAACGAGGTCACTAAGATTGCTGCAGCTGGACAGATAGGGATTTGTGCCCAATTTTTTACTATTAATAAAGGAAGACGTATCTTGCATTCTAGACGAATACAGCCTGCTTCTGATATATGTCATACCGCTTTGGTAAGTTCATTCTTTTATATCTCCAATTACTTGTCATCTATGCCTTTTGTGTCTCATACTGTGTTAGAAAATTCTCATCTATTATCAATTGTGTTCAACGTAAAATCTACAGATTTAACATTTGTTAGAGTGTGAAAATAGTTACCTTTATATCGTGATTTGGCATTTTCTAACATGTATTAGTGATACTTTGACCTTTTGCATGAAGTTAATGCCCCTTACAGCCCTTTTGAGGTGAGCCAAAGTTTCAGAGCTTTCTAAGGATTATTATGTGCTTGAATTTTTCAATTTTAGTCTCACTTAAGGGTTGTATTTGAATCAGTTACTAACCCACTGGTTTGGAAATTTTCTGAACACAGTCTCTTTGATACTTTCAATGGTAGAGCTTATCTGTGACTTTAGGATTATGCTACTGGATCTTCTTTTTGCAATCAGGTTTTGTCATGCATGATATGTTTATATATATATATATATATATATCAATTTAGTTCTAAGCATATTTATTTTCAATGTAACAAAAATAGATAAATAATAATGTAGTTTATGTAAGATATTAAAATTAAGTCCTTGAACAAATTGTTTGTATATGAAAAATAATAGGCATATAAAAGAGTAAAAATAAGATACCAGCTTGGAGTAAGTAACTTGTTCAACTTTCAAGAACCTTACTTAAATGTAAATTATAATAAATAGGTATATAACTATTATAATCAAGCTAATTAATTAAAAACATGTAACACTAATATGAATTACAAATTCAATAGGTATAACGATATAAGTTTTTCTCATCTAAAAATAAAAATCTTGAAAGAAAAGTCTAGACTTAATTGGGGTCAAGCTTTCTCAAAAAAAAAAAAAAAAAAAAAAAAAAAGGGACTCAACCGAACTTGAAACTCAGCCTTTACAAGGTCAATATCCCAATAAGATAAAAATATTAAAAAATAAAATATCATCCTCTCATTCCCAGTTTGGTTAACGAGAAAAACAAACAAAAATTTTTTCTTACATTTTTCTCATCCTTTCAAGTATTGTGGTTTTTTTTTTTTTTTGAAGTGAGTTTTAAGTTCCAATCAATTCCTGGTTCTTAGGTCTGTCTGTGCACAGAGCCACGCCTGAGCCAACAAAAGTGATGCTTTTAAAGGAGGTCTTAAAATATATATATATATATATATATATATTCTTCTCTCTATATCTCTGTGTGGACTAGGTTCCTGGGTTTTTGGGGTGACTCACATAAGGGTCAAGGGTAGAAAGTAATAACTATTTCAGTGATAATGTTGAGGACATAACAATTTAATTATGAATGTAATTTGTCATGTCAATTGCATGTACACATCTATGAATCTTGCCCAAAAAGATTATTGAGACTTTAGAGAAAGCTTGCCAAAATTATTATAATTATAATTTAATTATAGACGTATTTCAACCATTTCTTTTTGGTCATGCCAAAGCACTAGTAAAGGGGGCATCAAAGTATCCTGGGAAAAATTTTACCTTCCCAAGAGAGAAGAAGGATTGGAACAAATCAGCTATTCCATAACATATATGGAATCTTTACACAAAAGCTGGCTCTCTTTGGGTAGCCTGGGTCCATTCCAACATGCTGAAAGGCAGGTGTCTATGGACTGTTAAAGTCCCACAAGTTTGCACCTGGGTTGGAGAGCCATCCTAAAATTAAGGGATCTGGCTATGAGCTTCATTAAATTTGAAGTAGGGGATGGGAAGGCCATATTCTTATCATCTTATGGCATGACAATTGGCATCTTATTGGTACCCTTTCATTAGAATTTGGATATAGGGTGATTTATGATGCAGCCAGCAAGCCTGAAGCAAAAGTATTCTGTTTTGAATCTTGTGAATCTCAAATATAAAGATGCAGCAAAGTGGACAGTAACAATCTCTGGCTGCTACTCTTGTGCTGCCACCAATAATGAAATTAGAGTAAAAGAGTTGGAGGTGGATTGGTGGAAGTTTCTTTGGTTTCAGCTAGCTATTCCTAGACATACTTTCATAGGATGGTTGGCAACTAAAAACAAATTAACAACTAGAGAGAGGCTAGCTAAATGGGGATATACTGGTGATACTTTGTGTGTATTCTGTAGGGGCTGCATTGAGAGCAAAGACCACCTATTCTTTGTCTGCAATTTTGCTAGGAATCTGGATTGCCTGTTGAACTAGCTGAAGCTTCGATACCAGATTGTTCAACAAAACGGAGGACAACACGTGCTAAAGATATTAAAAGAAAACTTTTAATTCAAAATATTGACAAGTTGACAATACACTTTGCAAGACACAATTCACACTTTGACACACACGGCAACTCTATTTTTGCCTTTGCACTTCTCCACCACTTGACTTTTTACAAGACACACCAACTCCTACAATACACGCATCAACTCACATAAATATACTTGCACACACCTCACTTCTTTAGTCACCTACTGACACTAGAAGAGTTTTCCTTCAAACTTTTCTTCACACCACTCTACTCACTCTTGGTGCGTATGACACACAAGTGGAACCCCTTGGTTCCTATTTATAGTTTCTGTAAGTTGGTTAAGCAACCAACATTGAATCTTCTAGGCCATTATTTTATTGACAGTAACTTTACTAAGCTTCTTTGTTACAAATGGGGAATAAATTCTGCAGCAATCCTCAATTAAGCCTTGACTAAGCTCTGTGCAATGTCAAACGTTTGTTTTCTGAAACTTGTAATATGCCTGATGTGTCTTGGTTTTAACTATTCTGCTGTCTCTATGCTGGTCATGCAATTAGCTCCCTGGTCCTTTGCTATGTATAGCTAGAGTTAGTTGTATAGTTTTGTTTTGGTGTGTAAGATATTGATCCCTTTTGTGTTGTTGGGACAATTTCCTTGTAGTCTTTTTTTTGTCCAAACTTTTGTTGTTTGTGTATCGTTTGGTTTTTCTGAATGAATGTATACCGATTCAAAATAAAATAAACATGAACCACACTTGTTAATCCCAATGAGAAGGAGGAGGACAATGAAACTAGTCAAAAATACATAGTTACTTTATTGTTTTGTTCTTGTTATGTCCATCCCTTGCTTACCAATTTGTGACATGATAAGTCTAGTGACACAATTTTTCACAACTTTATTCGTAATTACTAATGTGGCCTGTTATGACCAGTGCACAAAAGTTGTGTCAGTGGTAGACCTACATGAAAGTGATGTTGCTCCAATCACAAAGCGGTTGTGAAAAACGTGTGTCCATAGCATTGTTCATTTGTGATATGTTTATTATCCAAGAGATTTCTGTTAACATTGAAAAATTGTGATATTTTCGGTGGCTTGCTAAAGGAAATCCATTGTTTTCTATAATTATCCATTGATTGATTTATTTTTATTTTTATGAGATTAGAACATTTGATTATGTGCTTGTGTTGGAGGTCAAGCTCAAGAGCTTGATATTGAGCTCAAACTCGACTTGACTAATGAATCAAATTGAGCTCAAGCTTTTAAAATTTTCGTCAAGCTCAAGTTTGAAATTGTTTGTAGGCTTCGATTGAGCTGGAGCGGGGTTTGAACATGTTATTGTTATTGTCAAGTCGAGCTTGGAAATTCACTACTCGGCTTGATTTGATTACAGCCTTTGGACTAGTTGAAGTTCTACATTTATTTCTATCTTTTTTCTCAGTGTTTTCTCAGAGTATGACCAAGACATTTCAAATTTGAGGTTTTGTTCTTTGTGCTGGAATATTTTCATCTTTTTTTATTGTTTATGTTTTGTTGTTTGTTTGGTAATGTATCAGGTTGTTTTGTAATCAAAAAGTAAAGCTGTATGACTCTGAATTTTTTGTTTATTTATTTTAAAATGGGTTATTGATGGTGAGCTTATGTATTGGGTTAATTGTGTGATTGGTTTTATTTTTGGATCTTTGAATTATGTGAATTCAGTATCTAGTCTTTCCCATTACAAGTGATGCTATCATAAGACGATAAAATAAGCCAAAAGAAGAAAAATCCATTGTCATGGTGTTTTTGATAATTTTTAAATCAGACTATTATAAGAAATTCTGCAATTCCAGCTTTAGTTCTTTACTACAATTCAAGAAAATTAATAACAAAATGGGTTCGACTCCCATGCTAAGAACAAATAAAATAGAATATACTCATTTAAGGTAGTTCTAATAAAAGGAATCAAAAGCATACGAGTACCTGCTCTTTAAATTGCAGTTCTACTTCTTTAGATTGCTCCTCTTTTTCTTCTTAAATAGACAATGCAGCAACTTTTACCTGAACATAAATGTATGATAGTTATTCCACACATAAAATAGAAGTACATGGCTAATCTAATCTTGCAAAAGAGCATGACATCTTACATTACAATATTCACCTAATGGATTTTTGTTGTATGCTCGAAGTTTAGAAACAGAGTCTCATAGATGTATTTGGCTTTACAAGAAATCACTTCTTTGGCTAAAGATGATGAAAGGAGAAAAAGAAAAAAAAAAGATAAGAGACAGATTGTGCAATTGCTTTGGGCAAAAGGAATAGCAATCTGTAATTTCTCTTGTATGCTCAATCTGTAATTTCTCTGTCGATTGCTCTGGTGAATTCTAGTTTCGAAGGTACTACAAATAATGATGTTAGAGTGTTCCCTCTGGCTTATTGTGTGAAAAAATGGCCTCTCTTCTCCATTCTGCATTTCAATTGCTTTTTTACTCTTAAGAAGTGTGAAACGTTTTTATCTTTCGGTCATAGTAGAATGGAACGTTTTCAAATTGCCGGTAGTTAAGGACTAAACATTTTTTTTTTTTTTTGACTCCGTTAAGGACAAAACAGTGGTAGCTGGGAGTGAAATAAGTCTAATATGAATTCTGCCAATGAGTCTGAACTTTTTTGTTTCTACATCCAAGCATTCTCATTGGTTTAATGTAAAACCCATAAAAATGCAAAATGTATCAATATCTCATATCCAGTGAGGCATTTTGCATAAATTTTTATAACTTGGTACAATAATTATGCATATTTACATGAGAAATGTTAACGAATGCCCTTAAGGCATTGGTTAATAATCTATTTTAAAAAAAATTATGGGAAAAGAAAAAAAAAAAAAAAGCAATTAATGTTATGACAGTTTTTTTTTTTTTTTTTTTTTCATCTATTCTATATTATTACTAAAAGCTGAAGCGTGACATTTATTGTTGCTGAGCTCCTGTTACATCACCTCATTGCCACGTCATTCACCACATAATTATTATTTATTATTTATTCCTTTTTTTTTTTTTTACAAAAGAAAATATATATAAATAAATTATTGACTTTACCTATTCATCTTTGTCGGTTTTAACATCTATATATATTTCTTTTTTATTTCCAATTTTGCTATAATTTTTTTTACATTCACTTATTTTTTTAAACATTTATACTTTCTTCAACCTTTCTTCTTTCCTTACCTTTTCATCTCCCCACTACCCTCTATTTTAATATTGCTATTCATCTTTCCCTTCATCTTCCTTTATTCTCTTTTTATCACTTCTATCTTACTATAAATTTGTCACTCTTTTCCATTATTTGCATAGTTTTTTTTAACATTTACACTTTCTCCAACCTTTCTCATTCTCTTTACATTTTCATCTCCCCAAATATTCTACCTTGATATCACTCTTCCTCTTTCCTTTTATCTTCCTTTATTTGGTTTCTTTTTATTATCATCCTCTTAGTATAAATTTGTCATTCACTCTTCCATTCTTTACATAATTTTTTCTCACAAAAAGTGATTATTTCCCACTTTTTCTCCCTTGATTTTTCGGTGGATTTTTATTTTTATTTTTCTTGCATCTCTATTTTAGCTTAATAAAGTTTTGTATTCTTTAGAACTCTATTTTGGTTGATGGGATTTAATTTTGTATTTTAAGTTTTTATTTTTTTATTTTTTATTTTTTCTATGACTTTGATTGTTAAATATTATCATATTGCATTATAAATAATTAAAAATAGTATATAAGAATGTACTATTATTATATTACATAGAATTATTTGGATAAGTTAGTGTTTATTGTTATGTATTTTTTTTTTCTCATATCATTTTATTTAAAATTTAAATTCAGTTACATCCCCCATAAAATAAAATTTAAAAAAAAAAAAAACCTTTAACATACCACTAACATAACTACATCTATAATTATTTAAGCCATCCATGATATCTATTTCTTATTAATAACCATAAAATTTACAACTAGTAAGGGAACATACAAAGTAATAAAGAATAAATGAAGGAAGAAAAAAATAAACGAAATCAAACATCAATTAATAACTGTTATTTGGAAAATAAAAAGGTGGTAAAGAGGAGTAAGAAATAAAATAAAGATGACTATACAAAGGACATTAAAAACTTTATAATGCAATAAAATCAACAATTAAATATAATAATACAAAATTTAAACTTAAAACTAATCAAACTCTAACTAGGGAAATTATATATATATATATATATATAAATCATAATCTTCATATACCATGACTTAAAAAATATTATTGAATAATTCTACCTCTCATTTAATGTCTATTTTATACAAATCATCAACCAATAAATATATCATAATGGTAAAAAATGTTATAGATAAGATTATGAAAAATATGATAAAACTTTTTTTTTTTTATAAAAAAAAAACTCTTTATAAAGTCTTGGGACTAAATAGTATTTTATCTAAAAAATTATCACGTGCAACAAGCAAGTCTGTGACTAGTTTCCCATAAAAGTGATGTCAAAACTTTCTTAAAATGGATTGTTAACCATTGCTCTAAAGACACTCGTTAGCATGACCTTATTTACATAGCCAATTAACAATTGTAGTATTGTGTAAAGTTTTTTATTATTTTGTATTCTCTTTCATGTAGCATTAAAGTAAGATTATTTAATATGATGTATTCCAAAATAATAATAATAAATGAAATGTAAGGTGTGTTGTAAAAGTAGTTATATATATTGTTGCATAAGTAGACGAGAATGCTTTAAAAGTGATCCACAATTAACCTTGAATTGAAATCATATTTTTATTCGTATAACTAAGAAATTTGACTTAATTCCACATAACTTAATCAAAGGGTTTAAACTGTAACTTTTCAAAGTTAAACATTTTGATTAATTAAGGTATTATTATAACTATTTAATTAAATATCATGAGTCATATGTTTCAAAAAAAAAAAAAAATCATGAGTCATATGTCAACAGCATGAGGTGGAATGGGCCCCGTACTTGTAGTTTTTCTTTTCTTTCATTTAATTTCTCTATCAATTGCACTAATGTATTTAGTCGTCCGATAGGGTCAAGAAGAAAGAGAGAAAGAAACAAAGAACGGGTCTCGGTCCCTTCTCCTCCTCCTCCTCCTCCTCCTTCTTCTTCTTCTTCTTTTTTTTTTTTTTTTTTTTTTTTTTTTTTTTTTTTTTTTTTTTTTTTTTTTTTTTTTTTTGTGAGGTTTAGATCTAAAATTTTATTCTTTAAATTTGATAATTTATAAAGTGCCACATCATTTCAAATATTAAATGACATTACTTTAAATGCCCTTTAAGATTTGTAATATTTGTTACATGGCACGTTTGTGTGTGGCTAGAATTGCCACTTTAACCAAAGTGGGTCATGCTATCTAAGTGAATATAGTTTGTATTACAAAAAAAAAAAACACACACACACACACACACAAAAGGTGTGTGGGCACACTTGAATGGAAATTTCACTAGAATTACTCTTAACCTAGTAGCTTATGTACTAAAAGATAAAGAGAGGTTTTGAGTGAGAGAAAGTTAGGGTGTATTTGGGGCTTTCGTGTTTTGAGAGTGTTCTCATGCTATTGTTGTAATCTCCCTATTTTATAATAAAACTTTATCCCTATTGCCGTTTGTCAACGTAAGCACACTGTCAAATCATGTAAATTTCTTGTGTTGATTCTTCCTCTCTCTTTTAAAGATTTGTTGGCACAACAAGGTTTGGTGAATACTTTCTACATGAAAAAAAAGAAAAAGAAAATGGAGAAGGTAATAGACGGCGAATGGGTAGATTTCAATACCAAGGCGATGACTACAGTCTTGTTATGTCTAAAAGACAAGGTTATGTATTATGTAATGGAAGAGAAATCGATTACGGGGTATGAGGTTGAAATTGGAGAGCCGATACATGTCCTAGTGCCTTACAAATAAATAGAATCTTAAGCTGAAACTAGACAATGGTACAAGAGGTTGATTTCTTATGATTCAGATTATTTATACCCGTTATTGTGAGTATGATTGTTGCATGTATGTTAGAATGATTGATGATGGTTCTTATATTTTCAGCTATATGTGAATGATAACTGTTGCTAAGAGCATGTGTAAGGTTGATAGGCTAACGTTTTTGTTACACAAAGAATTTGATATGAAAGACTTGGATACTGCTAAGAAAATTTTGGTTATGGAGATTCGTAGGGATAGGGAGGCAAGAGAGTTGAGATTGTCTTACAAGAAGTACTGTCAATTGACTCAATTAAAAAAGTATTTTGTTGTTAATAAATAATCTAGAATAAGATTTTACACGTTTTTGACTAACTAAACTTGGTCATATATAGTTTCAAAAAAATTAATTGGGTCATTCTTGTTCTTTAAATGATGAATTTACCGTGGAGAAAGGTGTAGGATACAACTTATTTTTTTATTATTTTAAGTTTGCTCAATGACAATGTTATATTTTATATGTGTAAAGGGGATAAAAAACTCAAACCAGCATGGTGATCATTTTATGAATTCATGTAGACAGGTAATATGACCTTTACTTTTATCTTCTTCTTCTTATTCGTTTGTTTGTTTGTTTTATTTATTTATTTATTTATTATTATTTTTTTTATAATAACTTTATATCGAAGGGGTGAAAAAGGAGTGACCCCTGTACTAACCAATAATTCCCAAATATGAAGAGAAAGAAAGAGGGAGGAAAACTGGACTTACTAACAAAAAGCAAATCTTGTCCTCATTATTTTACTTTCACGTGCCAGTGCCACCAACACGTCTATCTTTGTGGTATTCCATTTTTTTTTTCTCCTTCCGTCCTAAACGGTCAGGTAGCCACCAATGGTTCTAATAGAGGGAAAAAAAAAGTTTAAATAATGTAATAATTGGGACAAAATTGCCTTTTGCCCTTTTCGGGCAAATTATATAGCTTTATGCCCCTCTTTCCAAATTAATTAGGAGAATACTCTTCTTTTTAAACTCGATTTGGAGTAAATCGAGTTTAAAAAAAAAAAAAATTCTGAGGCCCTATAATGGCATTTTAAGGAGCCTATAGTGACATTTTATAGACCTATAGTGGCGTTTTGGAATTCAGCCTCTATGCACTCGAGTTCCAAAACGCCACTATAAGTCCTTAAAATGTTGCTATAGGCTCTTTAAAAACGCCACTATAGGACTTAACTCGATTTGGAGTAAATCGAGTTTTAAAAGATGGGCATTTCTCTAATTAGTTTGGAAAGAGGAATATAAGGTTATATAATTTGTCCGAAAAGGACAAAGGGCAAAGGGCAATTTTGTCTGTAATAATTGGGATGTGTAGCTTTTATAATATGTCAAATTACTTCTTTAATGATGCTTTAGATTGCTAGCTTTTCACGTAGGGCAGGGTTGATCCATTTAAACCTATGGACCCAGGACGTGATTTTTTTTTTTTTTTTGAAAGCACCCAGGACGTGATTTTATTTAAGCAATTCACACAAAGATCCAACCACTTTAATACCCTACTTGGTAACAAGTTCGGCTGGGCAATGCATTGCTTTAGAGAAGCTAGATGTTCTAACAACAAATGGAGCTAAGCTTCTAGAGGACTTTTGTTCACTCTCCTGCCTTTATTTTGGATTTTATTAGGTTTGATGCCATGGTAACTATATATTTAAGGCGTTGTGGTATCAGTAACATAACTTTGTAATTTCTTCATTGCTAATATATTATCCAGATAACCAAAAAATAAAAATTACTTCATAAATACTTTGTCATAAAAAATTTACTTCCTATATATGCTATGTAATAGGAGCATAATAATAAATATATACAAACTATTTTCCAGTCTTCTAATTTTTCTTTTCAACCAAATAAAAGAATTTTATATTTATTTTCTATCATTCCAAATCCAACCAAACACGAATGTTAAAAAATTAAAATATTTTATATCCTCTCAACATTTTCAATTTTTACACTTTTCATCATCCATTGTCGGCTCCACATGCAAGCCAAGGTGGTCACAAGACCACCTTGACTTGCAAAAAAAATGTATATATACACTTGCCAACAAAATATTATATGCTAAACTAACTTATTGTGACTACCCTAATAAAAATGTTGAACACCCTGACTTGAAAATTACAAAAATTTGGATTCAACAAAAATAAGAATAATGCTACATTCACAACATTTTTACAATAATTTCACAACAAATCCAATATGGTAAGCTATTACTAATTCTAATTTGGACCCAATACTGATATTATTTTTTTACCCACCAATAACAGCTTTTGGCATAAACTTTATTGTAAAAATGTTAAAGACGTAGCATTACTCCAAAATAAATTTTGTCCCCTAAACATAATCCTTAATCCCTTTTATATTAAAAAAAAAAGCTTAAATAATGATAATAAATATTAGCCCAAATAACAACAAACATAAACCAAACAAAAACAAGACAAGACCAAAAAACAAGTGAACAAATTATTCAACAAAAAGCCTATTATAAAACAAAAAGATAAAAATCACTAATCATTCAAATTTGTAGCTTGTTCAACCTATTCAATAAAAATAATCTCTAATTTCATTTTTCCTTAAAAAATGGTGCCAAGAAAAATATTGTGGTTGTGAGTTTTTCTTTATAGTGACGACAATTATAATCGTTTTGGCTTTGTAGTCGTAACAATTTTGCTTTTTTTAGCAACTCGCAGTTTTAGCAAATATTCAAGTTATCGCTATATTAGATTTTGTATAATTCAAATTTCTTAGTGACTACCCTAAAAAAAATTCCTAGAACCGCCAATATCATCATCTCAATCAAATAGAGGCTAAGAGGGTGCTTGGCAAATCATGAAGAAGGTTAGCTAAGAACAATATAATTAGTTTTAATTGTTTTTAGTTTGGTGACTATTTATTTCAAAAAACTCGTTCAAAATAGGAATAGATTATTCACAATTTCACATATCAAAATAGTTATAATTTTAACTTTTTTTTTTTCAAATACAATCCCTTCAAAATCATAATTTCATATTTTAGTGGTTTGGCATATATAGTCGCACCAAGCCTAGTTTTAACTTTGGCTTTTTTATGAACTGCATGTTAATTAAAATGGGTTCTGACTTAATTCTTGAATAAATAGATAAAATAAAATCAGTTCAATTGGTTTAGCTTATGTTAGAATTGAACCAGTTCTATTATTCTGTAGTTTGCCAAACATGAACAAGGAAAAAGTCTTGACCAATGCACTTGTCCAGTTTAGGAGCCTTGACTGGGATTGGAGAATACAGCTACAACAGACAAAGTCAGCTCCTTCCTATTGGGATAGGTAGGTGAGCAATGGAGATTGTGGTCAATGGTCATGATGTGCTTAACAGAGCATTGAGTGGGAAAAGTATGAACGGGAATTTTCAAAGTCTTTGGGTTTATGAGGTTGTCATTATCTTGATAAATCGGCTAACAAGTTTCCTTCGTTCAAGTTACACAAGCATTAGCCCTATTTTAGATCTTCTTTCAATTCTTCTATCAATGCACACTTATCCACGTACTTTGACACAACTTGTGCCAATGTGCAATTAGATTATATCACTTACATACATGTTTATCACTGAAACTTAATGAAAAGTAATTCAATTTATGCTTGTTACGTATCTAAATTATGTCAAAGTATGTATACAAGCTTGAACATTCTATTTTTGCTATCAAGTTGAGCTTGAACATTCACTACTCAATAAAGCTCGGCTCGTTTACAGCCTTATGAATCAAATTCAACTTACAACAAAAATCAATTAGTGTCTTAGTTTAATGATAAAGAACAATAATTAAGAGCTAAACACCATAGGTTTAATTTTAGGAAAGTGTTATATCCACAACATATTCACAATAAATTCTACGTGGTAAGTTGTTACTTAGTTCCAAATTGAACCCACCACTAAAATTGCTTTTTTTTTTTTCCCACCAGTAACAATTTATCACTTAAAATTTGTTATGTAAATATTGTGGAAAGTATTTTTTTTTTTTTTAATTTTATCCAATCTAAATAATAATAATAATAATAATAATAATAATAATAATAAGAACCAACCAGGTTTAAATGGTAACTTCTCAAAGTTAAACATTTTTTTTTTTTAAGAAATAATTATAACATGCTAATAACCTAATAGCTTGAATCTTTTCTCTCTAAACCCCTAAGCACTTTATGCATGAGGAGGTGCCAATTCAACTACAAATGTCTTGCCTCAAAGTTAAACATCTTAATTAAGATATTATAATTATTTAATTGAGAGTCTATTTGGAATTCGCTTATTTTGTTAAAATTGAAAACTTTTTGTTAAAAGTACTATAGATAAAAGTAAAAATTAGCTAAAATAGTATAGTAATTAGTAAGACCCATGAATAGTATCAAAAAGTGTAGTAGAATCTATGAATAGTACCAAAAATAAGCTAAATAGTAAAATAAATTGACAAAATTAATCATGCCAAATGGACACTAAATATCATGTTTCGTATGTCAACAGCATCATGCAGAATCTTGGAAAAAAAAAAAAAAAAAAAGCATCATCACGTGGAATGGGTCCTGTCCTTGTAGTTTTTCTTTTCTTATATAATTTATCCATCGATTGTTTCTGATAAATTCAAGTCGTCAGGAGTCATGTAAGGGCCAAGAAGAAAGAAAGGAACGGTCTTCGTCCGTTTAGACGGGGAGAGATATAGATTTGAATACGGATACAGAGGGCGTGCTTATCTTAAACAATAACAGTTTTATAGTCTATTGGCATCTCTTTTTTCTTTTCTTTTTTCCTTCTTTTTAAATTTTGTTTATTTATTTTTTATAAATTCAATAAAATTTTAATAGAGCATCCTTTTCATGATATTATTTTTCATTGTCAAACCAAAACATCAATTGATTTTTGGTATAAGGAGGGGGTTGACTGTTTGAGCTCTAAATTTCCTATTCGATGATAAAATTGTAAAAATACTTTCAGAGAAAAAATCCTAGAAATATACTTGAGAGATAGATTGTAAACCCACAATTATCTACACACTTTTTTTTAGTTTTCCTTTACTCTTACTTCTCCAATTACAAATCCTTGACAGGTTATTGGCTCAAACACTTACCTCACCCAATCCGAGTGTTGAGAGTAATTTTGGTGTGTGTGGGAAGTATTGGAAGAAGCCATTGATTGGTAGATGCAATTTGGAGCTAATTGTAGGATTTGAATAACTAATGAAGAAATGACTCGGTGAAGTTCGTTGGAAGCTAGAACTCGGAGGGTTCAAGTACTGTGGGTAGATTAGGCTTTGAGAGTCTTTTTGATATCCTTGTACTCCAACTTTATTCACTAGTAATAATTTCGGCTTGGAGGGATACGTTGGTTTTCTCTTCGATAACACATCTCAATGTTATCTCGTTATTTACATCTCACTTCTCTTATTCTTTATACTTTACTTTTATTGTTTATTGTATATGTCTATGCATTAGAGAGTAAATCCAGTTTTATTGCGTTATACTTATTTTTATTCTGCACTTAGTTAAGTAGGGTAAAAGCAATTTAGCTGTAAGTTTTAATTTGGGGGCCCAAACAAGTTTTAGTAATTTTGTACTATCAAGTTTTTAGGATTATAGGTTTAAATTAGCTTAACTAGAAAAAAATTTTGACTTCGAATAAGAGATTTGAGATTTAAATTCAACCTACAACAAAATCAATTGGTGTCTTACCTTGATGATAAACACCATAGGTTTAATTTTAGGAAAGTGTTATATTCACAATATATTCACAACAAATCCTAAGTAGTAAATTGTTATTTAGTTCCAAATTGAACCCATCATCGAAATTACTTTTTTTTTTCCCACAAGTAACAATTTGTTACTTTAAGATTTGATACTAAAATATTGGGAAATTTTTTTTTAATTTTTAATTTTTAAATTTTATCCAATCTAAAAAAAAAAAAGAAAAAAAAAAAAGAAAAAACATCATCACGTGGAATGGGTCCCGTCCTTGTAGTTTTTCTTTTCTTATATATTTAATTTATCCATCAATTGTTTCTAATAAATTCAAGTCGTTAGTAGTCTCATTCTCCAAAAAAAAAAAAAAAAAAGTCGTCAGTAGTCAGATAAGGCCAAGAAGAAAGAAAGGAAGGGTCTTGGTCCATTTAGACTGGGAGAAATATATATAGATTTGAATACGGAAACTGAGGACGTGCTTACCTTAAACAATAACAGTTTTGTAGTCTATTGGCATCTTTTTTTTCTTTTTTTTAAATTTTGTTTATTTATTTTTTATAAATTCAATAAAATTTTAATAGAGCATCCTTTTCATGATAATTACTTTTTTTTTTTTATTAAGGCAAAATATCAATTAATTTTTGGTGTAAGGAGAGGGTTAACTGTTTGAGCTCTAAATTTCCTATTCGATAATAAAATTTTAAATGACATGATTTGTTCTGGAGGGTGTAGCTTAGAACTAATAACACCACATCATCTATAATTTGTTATGAAAATATTATAAAAGTAACATTATTATTTTTTTATATGTATAATATTTGTTATGTGACACACATAGTAAAAAATTAAAATATTTTGTTCTCAACATTTTCCGGCATTCTACTTGTCCATCTTCCCAGCCAAACAACGACTAAAAAGGTGCTTGGCACATCGCAAAGCAGGTCAGCTAAGAACAAAATAATTGGTTTTAAATTGTTTTTAGTTCAATGACTTTCTTTTTTTTTATATATAGAAAAAGTCCAATGACTATTTAGTTCAAAAAACTAGTTCGAAATAGGACTAGATATATTCACATATACAAATAATTGTAATTTTCAAATACAATCCCTCCAAAATCAGAATTTTAATTTTTTGTGGCGTCCTTGGCATAGATAGTCCCACCAAACCTAGTTTTATATTTTGCGTTTTCATGAATTGCATGATAATTAAAACTGGTTCTGACGTAATTCTTAAAAAGATAGATAAGATAAAATCAGTTCAATTGGTTTAGCTTAAATATTATAATTTGCCAAACATTAACAAGGAAAAAGTCTTGACCAATGCACTTGTCCAGTTTAGGAACCTTGACTGGGGTTGGAGAATACAGCTACAACAGACAAAGTCAGCTCTTTCCTATTGGGATAGGTAGGTGTAGCGACAGAACTAGGATTCAAATTTTGGGGTTGAAGTTATTTATTCAAAGATTAAGTTAAAAATTGGAATATTAATACTAGATGTTGACAACAATGCATTATTAGCACTAATTTTTTTAATTATTATTTGTATTTTTTCTTTTGAAAAAAAAATCAATAATAGGATTTTATAATCAAGAGTCTTGTAAATCAATTGCACGTTCTAGTATTTTCAAGGTCTAATTGGTGTATGGATGGAGCGATTAGTATGTGGCATATGAGTTGTCTCTGTGGCTATGAGGTGAAGTCATTTGAGAGGGGCATAAAGCTCTCAAGTGAGAGGGAGAAATTGGGTAAAAGTTATTAGGTTTTTGTGATTTTTTTTGCTAGGATTTGTAATTGATTTGTTATTATTGTTTTTGCTTAGAATAGATTTCTGATTTGTCTAAAATTTTTTCTTATTATCCAGATATGTGCATTTTTTTTTTAGTAGATTTTTCTTGTTATCTATTTTTTGGATTTCTTGGGTCAATTTGTAAATTTTTTGGGGAGGGGGGGGGGGGGACAAGTATATAAATTTTAAAGCCAAAAGTAAAATATTTTTTTTGTTAATATACATACTAGTAGATTTTTTTTCAAAGGTTGGGGGTGGGGGGGCATGGCCTCCCTCAGCCCTTGAGTAGTTCCATCACTAGGTAGGTGAGCAATGAGATTGTGGTCAAAACAAAGTTTCTCTCCGAACTATACATACTAGTAGATTTTTTTTCAAAGGTTAGGGGGTTAGGGGGAGGGGGGGGGGGGGGGCATGACCCCCCTTAGCCTTTGAGTAGTTCCATCACTGGGTAGGTGAGCAATGAGACTATGGTCAAAACAAAGTTTCTGTCCAAACTAGTTTGGAGAGAAACCCTTCAGACTCCTTGTATATCTTTATATTGAGTGTGAATTTTGAAAATCTAACCATTAAATTTCATGTTCTTATTATATCCTTAATGCTTGCAAAAATTTCAAGCAAATCAAAGATTAATTACTATGTCATTAAACAAATGTAAAAACTTCAAGTTTTTGCGATCTAAACTTGTGTATAAAAAATAAATTTATTGATCAAATAGTAAAAAACATCCGATTTGAATGAAATTTGATATGCATATTAAGAACAGAAGAAACATGAAATTTAATAATTAAATTTTCAAAATTCACTCCCAAAAATGAAATATATGAGAGGTTTGAAAATTTTCTCTCCAAACTAAGTCGAAGAAAAACAATGTTCGTTATGATGTACTTAATAAAGCATTAAGTGGGACAAGTTTGAACGGGAATTTTCAAAGTCTTTGGATTTGTGGGGTTGTCATTATCTTGAAAAATTGGCTAACAAGTTTCATTCAAAGCAAGTTGCTTAATCATCTACCTGCCCTAGTGTTGACTATAGTCAAAGGGAAAGAGGACAAATAAGAAAAAAAAAAGGGTCACTACAACATTAGTAAAGTCGATGCTTATTTGGTTTAGGTCAAATAACTTAGATTTCATAACTCAATTCTTGATTTTTGTGGGCCCCATCACCTCAACTATTGCTTGGATTCATAACTTTAACCTAGTTTCCATAACTCATCACTAAAAAAAATGAGAATGAGTTATGAAAATGGAAATGCTTGATATGAGCTCTCATTTTATTAGAATTGAGTTAAGTGACAATATTGTAATAAAAGAGATATACACGCGACTAGGACTATCCAACCCAACTCGGAACCCGACCAACCCGCCTGAACCCAATCGGAAACCGCCCGAACCGACCACTCCGACGGTTTGTGGTAGGTCGCCGCCCACAGAACCCTACGTCTTTGGGTCAGTTGGTGGGTTTCCTCTCCCAAAACCCGAGCAACCCGACCCAAGCATAGAACCAAAAACTTCCAACGATATTTGGAGTTCTCTAGCGAAAACATACAAAAACCGGCGATATTTGGAGTTCTCCAGCTAAAATTTACTTGAAACCTATCAGATCGAACGAGATATAGCGAGATCTCGTCGAGATCTAGTCCAGATTCGACAAGATCTAGCGAGATCTCGTCATGATTTGGCCAAATCTCGATGGATCCGGCCAAAATGACAGCACCGGCGGTGAAACCCGAAACCAACCGGTACAACCCGAAGCCCGACACAACTCAAATCGGCCAATCCAACTAGCATTTCGGGTTGGTTGTGGGTTCCGTTTTCACCCACCCGACAGATTCGGGTCGAGTCCGGGTCGGGTACAAACCCGACCCAACTCGACCCGTGGACACCCCTACATGGGACCTAAGTGCTTGATTGTCACAATCAAGTTAACTTTGCACTAAAAGCCTAATGGATCTCTAAACAAACACTAATGGTTCATTTGATTGGAGGTGTGGGGGATTTGAGGATCGAAGAGGATTAGACCATAGAGTAGCTTGCATAAACCAGCTCGAAGGGGTAAATAAGCTCCGAGGATTCTGCCGATCCAAGGATGGAAGTAGAAACAAGGTAGTTAGTGTCTTACGAAGGATCATAATGGGAGCATGGAAGCTGAGGGGAAGTTTCTTGAAAGATATACCTCCCACCTCCGTATTGAATGTCTTCCACCAACCATATTAGCTGCATTAATGTGAAAATGACACTTGAATAGTAATTTCACAGCTAGCAGCCCTTTCTACCACTTTCAGTAGAGCTTTAATGGGAAAAATATCCTGAGGAATGCCTTAAGGCATATAGGTGGAAGGCTAAGATGCAAGGAGGGGGGATATAAAAGGAAGGAAACCTCCCAGAAAAGGAGGATGAACATTTTTCTCAAAAAAAAAAAAAAAAAATAGTGTATTACCTAGTGTAAAACTTGTACCAATCATATATAAGAAACTAAATCTCAGACCTGCCCGAGGAGAGCATTATTCTCAATTACTACTTGAATTTCACTTCTCTATAACTCTGGTCTCTTCGGCCATACACTTGAACTTAGCTTAGAATTGCACTTGAAGTGTTTTCTCACTCTCTAAAGAAAATTCTATTGTTTGGGCTTGGTTTGAAGGACAAGGTACCACTATTCTTAGTGGGCTTGGGCCTTTATTTTCTAAGTACTTACAGGAGGGATGGAAGAGTGTGAGAAAATAAGAGATTTTAGATTTCCCTCATGGTGTTAGGTTGGAGGGTTGAAAAATTGAGAGATGGAAAACTCTTTTATTTAATTGAGAAAAAAAATAAAGCATAGAAAATATAATTTTTATATTTTTACTTTCATGCTCCTATTACATAAAACTTAATACTATATGAATAATTCATTTTCATTATTATTATATAAGAAAAAAAAATAATGTTCTCAATTTTCAAAATATATATCTAAGCAAAAAAGTATTTTCAGCCTTCTTTTAAAAAAAAAAAATTAACGACTAAAAAGAACCAAAGAAAAAAAAAATTTTAGACCTAACTTAAAAAAAAAAGGGTAATTTACGTATTTGGTCCCTATCCTTTACATCATATTTCAATTTAGTCCTTAACCTTTCAATTGTGTCAATTTGGTCTCTAATCTTTTAATACCCTGTCAATTTAGTCTCTGCCATTATCTTTTGAATGCAAATTGCTAACATGGTAGATGACCAAAATAAAAAATTAGTTTCCATTAATGTGACAATAAACTAATTTTTTATTTTGGCAATTTATCATGTTAGCAATTTGTATCCAAAAGATAATGGTATGGACTAAATTGACACGGCATTGAATGATTAAGGACCGAATTGACACAATTTAAAAGTTAGAGACCAAATAGAAATATGGTGCAAAAGATAAAGATCAAATACTTAGTTTACCCACAAACCTGGGTTGTTCTAAAAACCAGTAAAGGGAAATGATCAAGGCTTTTAAGGTTAGACCGAAATCGAACTGTAATGATGTCATAATTAATTTAGTAATTAATTAAAATACAATAAAGGTATTAAATTTGTAAATATTAGCAAAATTGACTAAAAATATCTTAAAAATTTGAAACAAACTTTCAAATAATTTTTCATGATATTATAAGGTTAACATAATAAGGTTAATAGAAAATGGTACAACATAAATAAGTATGAAAAAAAATTGTATAATAATCCTTCAAGTTGAAATTATTTTGATTAAATAAAAATCACTTTTAAAATAAATTTAGAAATAATAAATTCCTATGCAAATGTATTATTCTTAAATCACAATTTAATTTAAAAATGAAGAAAAATAGTAATATTTAATACATTGAGAGAGAAATGATATAAAATTTTAAAAATTATAAATCATGTAATTCTAATATAAATTTAAATAATACTTCATATTAGCTCATAAGAAGCTTAATTGGTCTGGTGGTCATGGTATTAGCCTTCCCTAGTACTCTCTCTCTCTCTCTCTCTCTCTCTCTCTCTCTCTCTCTCTCTCATATATTCATATATAGAAGTCTAGTGTCTTTCTCCATCTGGGATGAGAAATGGAGTTTAGTCAGTTTGCCACACGCGGGCTTCAAAGAGAAGGATGCAACATACCAGCCATTCTAACTAGGCAGTACCAAACAATGAGTTAAAATAGCTTTTTTCAATAAGAAAACCAACTAGATTTAGGATGCCAAACACAATGAGAATGAGTTAGGAGAAAATAGAGAAATATATATGAGTTACAAGAAATGAGATATGAGTTATGAGTTCTTTTTTGTTTTTTTAGTTGAGAATTTGAGTTATGAGTTTTGAAAAATGAGAATGAGTTATGTTTTAAAAAGGTACCAAATTTTAAAGTTTTTCCAAGGATAAAAATGAGTAATATCATTATTAGAGTAGTTTAAACATCAAAAATAGAACATTATAGGGTCCAATTAAAATCAACTGATATGTTGTCCTAATGGCAATCTAGGAAGCATGGACATGGGTCCAACAACTTCTAAAAAAATTAAAACATAGCATGGTGGGGATACATATGTTAATTAATTATTAATTATATTTTATATATCATTAAACATATATCAATTTAAAAGTAATAGTAAATATTATAATAAAAAAATCTCAAAAAACTGAAATACACCCCAGCATTGTCCCGTCATTTTTTTTAAATAAAAAAGTGCTAGGACACGCCTGCAACAATATTTCAGAGGCGTCCTTGATCAAAGAGATGGTCGGTGTCTGACACTAGTGAGCTTTATTAAATTCCGTTGTCAACTAATGAATAACAATACTGAGTCTCACAGAGGTCTAAGAATATGGACAATTATTTATTGATTTATTTTTCTAGATTGGAATTGCATAGAGGCAATACGGTGGGGACTTCTATGCCCCTTCTAGATAGAATATCTCTCACTAGAATACTATTATTGAGTTTGAGTCAACAAAGCCATAAGAAAAAGAACAACGAAGTTTCTCTGTGAAAACACTACAGGCGGCTAGGTTCAATATAAATCCTAATAGGCCAATCTAAGGCCCAAAAAGTCAGCCCAAAATTTTACTAAAAAGCCCTTCCTCATTGACCATTTGACATCCCTTATTAAAAAGGGCCCGTTATCGTTTAGGCCCATCCAGAAGTGCAACCGATTAAATTTAACAATGGGCCATGCAAATTTGTGGCACTGCATGGAAGGAAGTTTTCTGGGTTTAACTAAATAAAGACCCATGCCTGGCTTCTTTACTTTGATCTATCAACTTTTAATATCATCCAAGTAAGTTTATTAATTTGAAATGAATCCATTTTATTATTCAAATTAAATATTATAAATATATCAATTTTCATGTCATTAAAAATTTTAAATTACCCAACATGGTCAAATTCAAAAAAATAAAAGTGAATTATCTCCACCAGTGGAATGGAGATGGAGAGGGTATTGCTCAATTATTATTATTTTTTCCCACAATTAAAGCCCACATAATCTGTCTATTAACACATCCAACACTTTGCCCAGCCTAGAGTATGAGAAACCTTGAATACTTACCAAGTCCCAAGATTCTCTCATTTTCAACATCTCACAAACAGCTTTCGAGTTTCAGGAGCCACATTGCTGGAGAAAAAAAAAATCTTTTTTTTTTTTTTTTTGAGAGACCGAGAAAAAAAAAAAAAAATCTTTGATTTCTAATTACTTTTTTCCTTGAGACCATACAAAAAATTTTCTATGTACTTCCAATCACTTACCAACATTAGAATTTGGGTGTAAAACCCCTTAAATTGCTATTTTATACTCTCACACACCAAAAACATGCTTTACCTAGGTGTGTAAACTCAAAAATTTTTACAACCTAGCTAGGTTGTAAAAAAATTTATTCTCAAATATTGTCTCTATTTTCTCTTTTTTGTCACATTATTGTAGAATCGATAAACATATATTATTTGTTGGTATAGTTTATATTATTTTAATAAGTTGTACGTAAAAATAGAAATTAAAATGTTGGGTAAGTTGTAAAATAGGATGACAAAATAGATAAAGTAAATTTTGAGGATCTAAAATAGATATTTTTTTGCATCCCTAGATGAGAATGCTCAAGATTGTGAATCTGGGAGAATTCTAAGCACAAATGTTCTAAAAACGATTGACAAAAAAAATATTGAATCTTGCTTGATTTGGCACTGGAAAATCCTTAATAGAAGGAGTCTAACACTTGCAACAATAGCAACATAAAAGAAAAATTATGTGCATTACCAAATTTTAAAAACCCAAAGAATTGTGCATTATGTAAAAGTAAAACTTGATCGCTGATCCTATCAAAAAAAAAAAAAAAAAAAAAAAAACCTTGATCGCTTAAGGATTTTAACTGTACCTACATTGGTAATAGTCTTATCAACATATTCAACCCTCTCAAATTTTGAAGTCTAAGCACATAAATTTTAGAAAGCCTCCATCTTCAACATATAATTGCTCTCCTATGTGTGCCTCATTAATCTTAAGATGTATCATATTAAAAAGATTTGAGGACCTTTTAATGGACCATATATAAATCTTGACCTGTTAGATAATTTTAAGGGTAAAATTATACAATTTCTCCCAGGATGATTTCAAATTATATAACATAATCTTTTAAACATTCATGATGTCAAATGCTCCTAACCAAGAATTTCTTTGATTATTTTTTTTGGTAAAACTTTTCCCGTTTGAGGATCATTATAAACTAAGCTCATGGACTCCTTCATGACATCCTTTAACTACTGTGTATGAATACTTTAGTGTTAATGATATTAATGTAATACAACAAATATTGTTTAAAAAGCGTGCATTATATTACATATCACGGTACTTTGTTTTTTTTGAGAATCACATATCACGGTACTTTGTTTGTTGATTTCTTTGTTACATATTAAATTAATTTCTTTGTTATGCTATTATGTTTCTCCAACTACTAATCCCTATAGGGAACTTTTTGAATTTTATTCAAGAACTTTTCAAAATACTTTTGCTTGTTGAAAACAAAAAAATATCTTATGACATAATTTTAGGGGACTTCTCTCTCACAGTATGTGTGGATCTCACCTTTTGTGAGAGGGTGGCTCATGTTGTCTCATAAAATACCCTCTAGATGTACATAAAATCATATTCTCATTTGAAGTACCCATTCAGCCACCTAAATTAACCAAAACCTTTTAATTAGTGTCTTCTACGAGTCAAATTATTAACATTGTCTTACCAAATAATATAATTTGTGCTATTATAGAAAATTGCAATTCGTGACATGCCATAAATATAGAAATCCATATTCAGTAGCTTCCGTAATTGTGAATTTGATTAGTACTGTCTTATATTTTTCTTAAGGTCATGGAAGTACATGTAAACAATTTATGAGTCAACCACCAGCATGAGATTTTTGTATCCTTTATCACATGCAATGGTCAATCTCTCGCAGGCTGTCTACAATTCTATAATATAACGCATGGCATATCCTAAGTTCCTAACTGTATAGTACTAGTAAATCCACTGAGCCAAGTGGCGGAGCTTGCCATGAAACAAGTGCTAGATTGGGGAAGGGATAAGCTGTGTTAGTGTATAGATTAGGCTATATTAGCCCATTGGGCTTAGCCCAGTATATTACTTGTACTGCACTGTACACTAACAAGCTGTGTGGTAGAATTCATTCAAATGCATTGTGGAGACTGTCTTGAAGGACTTTGTGTGGTGTGTCTCTTCCTAATTACCTTGAGATTGTTGTTGATATCTTGAACCTTAGAGGCAATCACATGTCTCTGTATCAGTTTTATTGTAAAGTAAAAAACCTTCAACAGTAAACGGAAGCATTGCCTTCGCCCTCGAGGATTTTTTGCTAAATGAAGTATGTATTCATCAATGACATCTTCTATGTGAAAGCTTTTTCCCTTACCTGCTTGACCCTTGTTATCGCAACGGTGTTCATGTCTCCAATCTTGGAAGGAATGAATGCTCTCACGTTCGTCTTTGATGTTAGCAACTTTCTTGTGGATACCCTCCAACAGTGACGCTTCTTGGAATAACAACCGGATCAAATGTTGTATAACTAGCTTGACTGCACTTTCTGCCATTTCTCTACCCTTATTAGATTTGACTACACGGCTTTGGGCAAGACCACTGATTTGGCTACAGATGATTGAGTGGTTTTATTCTTTGAATTGTTTAAAGGATTATTGATCTACGAACAAGGGAGGAATAGAGACAGGTTTGGATAGCATGAGTGGCTGAGTCCTTGAGAGAGAATGGATGACAAGAACATGCAGACATAGAAGAAGAAATGGAAAAGTGATGGTGCTATTTCTTGGAAACGTGGACTTTGAGGTCGTTGATGATGTTGGTATTGGTTTTGAAAAAAAAATAGATTATGGGTCTTGAGTTTCACGAATTGAGGGAAGAAATGTTGATGATGATTTGGAGGGATAGATTAAAGAATGTTGTAAGGTTGAATTTAATCAACCATCTTGTTGGCTTTATTCCATGCCAAATTTGCTTGTATTTTAGCAATTAGTAACCTTATATTTAGGTGGGATTCTTGTAAGGGTAGTGTGTGAGAAGATGTGAAGAAATGGTCAAGATTGTGCAAAGATGCAGAGTTTCACGGTTAGGACTCGTGGGTGACTCGCAACTGGGAACCGCCAACTGCAGGCACGTGAGAAGCACACAGGGGAGGTGAAGGGTCACGCTAGTTGTCTCACTACAGAACAAAAGTTCCAGACTGGCCAGGCCGTTAACTCGCGACTGGAACTCACGACTCAGACTAGTTGCGAGGCCAAGCCGCCAAACTACCTTGTTTGGGAAAAACTAACTCTTCGCATTCCTTTCTCACTCCACTATATATAGACCCTTATACCCACCAAATGTAGAGAGCTTACAGAGAGAATTTTGTGAGAGAAACCCTAGAGAAAAATAAGATTGATTCATCCACAATCTTTACCTTAGAGACTCTTCAAATTCCTCTACTCTCTTCCTCTCCATTGTCAAATCCTTGAGAGGCCTTTAGCCAAATCATTTTCTCATCATACTCATATTCGTGAGAAGGTGTATTTGGTGCTTTGGGAAGCAGTTAGGAAGGAACCAATTCACATTGGTTGATGCTATGGTCTAGTAGCGAATCTGGTAAGCTAGAGAAGAAAAAGGTTCGGCGCAACCTCGTTGGAGCAAGAAGCTTGAAGGGCTTAGGTACTTGGGTAGATTAGGCTTGGAGGGTCTATTGCTAATCATGTATCCCAACTACATTTTTTAGTGGATTATTCACCGCTTGGAGGGTGATGGAGAGGTTTTACATTGAGGGTTTTGGTTTCCTCTTCGATAACACATCGTATGTTGTCCGTGTGTTTGTATCTTCTTTCCCTTTATCTTTGCCTTATATTTACTGATGTGGATGTGTTTATATTTGGTTTAGATTATTTATCAATTTTGTGTTTGGCTTATATTCATATTTTGCACATTAATTGTTTGATAATAAGCTTGAATTGATATTTTGTAATTTGGGGTCTAAACGTTCAAGGGTGTTTCATACCTATTTTGAACATTCAATTGGTATCAGAGCAGGTACACTTGCTGTGGTTTAAATACCTAAGTGTGATCTCTAACCCCCTTTGAGATGGATAGGTCTCAATCTCTTAATGTATCACCATTTTTTTATGGTAATAACTATGCTTTTTGGAAGGTCAAAATGAGGGCATTTATTTGCTCTATCGATGATGCAGTATGGGATGCAGTTGAAATGGGTTGGACACGGCCGGAGGCTGTTAAGTCAACTTGGGATAAGGCTGCACTTGCAGCGGCCAATGCAAATAGCAAAGCATTGAATGCTATCTTCTGTGGTGTCTCTCCAGAATAATTTCACCGAATTTCACATATTACCATTACTAAGGAAGCATGGAAAATTCTAGAGACAACCTATGAAGGGACTAAGAAAGTGAAGGACACCAAACTTCAGATGTTGACCACTCGCTTTGAGGAGCTAAAGATGAGTGAGGATGAGTCTTTTGATTCATTTTACAGTAAATTGAACGAAGTGGTTGTTGGAAAATTCAATTTGGGGGAAAAGACGGAGGACTCGAGAATTGTATGGAAGATCATTCGGTCACTACCAGAAAGTTTCTGAGCCAAAGTAACAGCCATTGAAGAGAGAAAAGATCTTGACGATATTAAAGTTCAAGAGCTGGTTGGTTCCCTGTAGACATATGAGTTGTCCCTGCCCACACAGAAGAAGAGTAAATCACTTGCTCTAAAAACAATTGATAAGAGAGTAGTGTATCATGACTCTACGGATAAGGATGCAGTAGACAAAAATGTGGCATACCTTGTAAAGAACTTCCAGAAATTCTTAAAGCTCAAAAATAGTGAGAAATCCGGTGACAAAAGAAAATTTCAGAATTCCGGAAATGAGAAGTAAGAGTTCAGAAAAAAAGATGGTAGAGATTCACAATCTTCACAAGGAATTACATGCTTTGAATGTAATGGACATGGGCACTTCAAAAAGGAATGTCCTAATTATTTGAAGTCAAAGGGAAAGGCCTATGCCACTACTTTAAGTAATTTGGACTCATCAAATTCAGACTCTGAGGACAGCTGTGATGGAGAAGGAAACTACTCTGCATTTATGGCCATTGAGCATGTTGAGTCCATAGATGACCTGAATCAACTTGTTCAAGAACTTGGAGAGCACAATGATGATGAATCCTTAGGGATTGTTGAGGAATTAGATGCTGAAAAGGAAAAAGATACAGCTAACCTTCAAAAGAATTATGCTTTACTTCTCAAGAAATTGGGAGAGTACACAAGGGTGGCAAAGGCGGCTGTGAAGAAGATGAAGAAAGCTGAGGAGGACTACAAAAGTCTCCTGGCCAGATATAAGGAGGCAAAGTGTGAAATTGAGACACTAAATGGTGAGCTATCGGAAGCTTATATCAAAGTAAGATTTCTTGTGCAAGAAGTGGTGGAAGCACAAGCCAAGATAGAAAGAGTTTCCTCCAAGAAGCTTGAAGATGTTATTTCATCTAAAAACACTTCTCAAATAAGTCTGGTTTGGGATATATCGGAGGGAGTAGCTCATCGGCCAATATTACCAAAGAAGTGAAATTTGTAAAGGCCAAAGAGACGGTTGTAGAGGAGTCTGTTTCTGAGAATGTTAAGGCTGAAAAGAAGAAGAGGGTGGATGATCAACGGGGGGTTAATAATTCCCGCAATCAATCAGAAGCCAAATTTGAAGCTAGAGGAAGATCTCTCCCAAGATCACAACGGGGTCATGGAATGAACTATGTTTTCACTATTGCGGATTGCAAGGACATACCAGACCCAACTGCCAAAAGTTGAGAGCATTGAACAATGTAAGCGTACCTAGATCACGAGGAAGAAGAAATGACAAGAGGTCTTAGGGTGGTGAGCAACTGAGAAGTCAAACCAGTGATTCCGGAATGATGGATGTAATGAAGATGATTGGTGCCATCACAAATTGCCTAGAAAGCTTCACATGAAGGTTTGAAAGTCCTAACTCTCGTACCCAATCCGTCAAGGATATCACTCCAAACGCACGTGACGTGTAGGTGACGAAGGGTACTCATGCATAAGCATTACAACATGTCCATGCATTAATACTTCCCATAATTTGTGTATATACTTGGTTGTTTGCTTCTTGCAAGTTTGATTTGAAAAAGTTTGTTTGTGAGTTCTATTTAAAATGTCTTTTACATTGTTGTTTTTGTTTTGATCAACCTTTATTTTTTGTGTCAAAAATCCAAAAACAAGTAAAAAATAGAAAATCCAAAAAGTTTGATCGACTTTGTTGAGTTTTGTCTCAAACCATGTTTTGCCTTGTACCTTTATACTAATGGTTTTATGCATCTACGAGCTTAGCTTGTTTCATATGCACTCATATCATTGTGGGAGAAATTTTGAAATCTATGTTACTGTTGTAAATAGATCTTCAACTTTGTCATAAATGATTAGTGAATGGTTTTATTGATCTTGAGACATGCATAGACTCATGCATATATATCTTCCAACTCCTTATTTTTTTTGTTTAAAAGAGCTCTCCAAATGTAAATTTCCAAATGAAAAGAGATATAGAGCTACAAAAACCTGTCGCACATATTAGTATTCGACTAGGAAAAAGGAAAAGCGACCAAAATAAAATGTATGATGCCCAAAAGACCAAAGGCTAATTCATTAATTGAAATATCAAAAATTTCAGGCATCTATTTTACAATGAGATGTTTTTGATTCAAAAAGTACAAATGATATGATATATATGGAGCCAAATGAAAAGTTTCAAAGAATTGTAATCAAGTTTATGTGGGAGGTCATATATGCATGTTTCTATAATTGAGATAGGTCGCATTATCTAGTGCTAGTTGTGTATGCTTTGATTGAATTGATCATTGAAACTTCATATTGGACTAAGGACTATTTCATTTTTGATATCCACACACAACACACAAGTCTATGTTCAATGAATGTCATCTTCATTTGTGTGATTGTACTTGTTTAAATGTGTTTTCACATGCTCAATCTTTGTTTGATCAAACATAAAAAGATTTTTGAGTATTTTAGCTGTTTTTGGAAAGTATTTAATATTTACAAAAATGTCAAAATTTCAAAAACATTTTTGCCCTGTTTTGGCGACTCAATCGTGGGTCTTTTGAGTCACATGCCCCAGTCGCATGATCGTGAGTCAGTCTTGGAGACTTGTTCGCGGGTGGAAGGTCCAGTCACGAGAGGTACACAAAGATTTTCGCGACTCAGCTCATGACTCCCTTGCGGGTAGACCTTCCAGTCGCAAAAAACACTTAGAAAATTTTTCAAAATTTTTGGTTTCAAAGTGATTCGCGGCTTACCCTGGCAACTTACTGGCGACTTATTCCAGTCGCGAAAAATGCGTGCTTTGCGTTTTAAAGTCAGTTTTCAAAATTTTTTCAATTTTTCCCTCGAAATTAAGTGACTGTTCATTGTCTTCCCCATTTCACTCTCTGAAACACTTTGTGTCTTTCTTCAAAAATCCACCATTTTTGCATTTTTTCTTCTCAAATCTTTAAGAAAAAGGTATGGGTTTTCCTTCTCTCACTTCAGATTTCATGATTTTGATGTTATGTTCTTGAATTTGTGAGTTGTGATCTTGGTTTGAGATTTGAGGGTTTTGTATATGGGTTTGATCAAAATGTTGGGTTTGGTTGATTCGAGTTGGTTGTTCCTGTTACTAAATATATCTGTTATCATGATTGTGTTTCATTGGTCTAGTATTGGTTCTGAACCTTGCTATTTGATTGATTTTATACCTGTTGGTTATATTTTTTTTTGCATATGAGTTTGGATTTTTTATGGTTGAGCTTTTGATTTGTGTGGCTAGCATTGTTTTGATTCTATGTCATGTTATGAGTGTGCTGCTACCTTAGGATTTAACTTGCACATTCCATATTCATTCAAACATGTCTTATTTGCATATGCTCTGTTTGTCCAATTGTGGTCTTCACTGTCCTTATTTGTCTGATTTAAACTAAATGAACATGTTTGCTTTTGGTGTTGTCCCAATTTGATATATCCATCTTTGGCTATCACCTGTGCTTGATATGTATCCTGTCTTAGCACTCTGTCACTCTATTTGTAACTAACTTGTTACTAATATGAGTGCATTTCCACATATTGTGTTTTGTTCTTGTTGTGGCTTTTTCTGTGTGTTTACAGATACCTCCCACACCTCCAAAGAAGAAAACTACTGCTAAAAAGGCTGACAAGAGATTGAAAATGGATCCTAAATTGTTTAGATCAGCTCAACACTTTGAGAGATATAGAGATTCCTTCATGAAGGGAACCATCATTCAGGAAAGATTTATGGACTTAAAGGATCTGAAGGACACTTTTATTCCAGACTGCTTTGAGGGAAGAGTCTAGGATAAGCTATTAAGTGATTTACTTGCAGTATGTAAGCCATTGATAAGAGAATTCTACTCTAATGTCAGGATTAGAGAAGATGAGCTAGACTGTTGGGTAAAAGGACATGAGTTTACCCTGGATGCCCATGATATTGATAAGGCTCTTGGTCTTGAGGGATTAGAGGAGTATGAGTTCGTCAATTACAGAGACAGGATGTTGTCTTTAGACACTGTTTAGGCTCGGATTGGTGGAGTTAAAGAAGGGAGATGTCTCAACACCAATGCCTTTCCTGTTGATATGAGGTGTCTGATCACCATCATGATATTCAATCTATATCCTATAAGAAAGATGACTACTCTTACTAATACCAGAGCTATCTTCCTCATGGAGCTTAAGGAGAAAACCTTTGTTGACATCAGCTCCCATATATTTGACACAATAATGGATGAAACAAGAACAACCGCACGAGCAAAGCTGGTTTTTCCTAGCCTTATCATGAGGATTTTCAGAGAAAAAGGGGTTCCAATTCCTTAAGATATTAGTCTAATGTCTACACCTTCATCCATTAACAAGCAAACCATCCCAAGGATTCAAGCATGTCTTCCGGGTGGTAAAGATGAGGAAGGGGCAGATCAAGAAGAAGGTGATCCCATAGAGACTGAAGCTGAGGTTGTAGGACAAACTTCCACACCAAGAAGTAGAGCCAAGAGGAGCAGGGCTTCTACTTCCTCAGCTGTACCTCCTGACACTTTCCAGATCATCCTGGAGAGACTTGACGGACTCAGAGAGGTTCAAAACCAGCATACTGAAAGGATGAGGGCAATGCAAGATCAACTTGATGTACTCTCAGCAAAATTTGACAGCATCTACACCAATAACAATTAATGACCCTTTAGCCATTCCGGTCAAAAATGGGGAGAATTTTTGGCCAGCACCTAAGGGGGAGTGCTTATCTGAGGGGGAGATTGTTTAATCTTTAGTAATCATATGTTGTTTTATTTGTAGTATTGATACTATGCTTTGGGTAATTGTTGTTAGTATAAGTTTGATACATTATGGTTTTAGTATTTGCTTGGCTTAAACTCATACCTCTTGGATGATTTCTACACATTATGATGTTTATTCAGTTATTTGTTTTTGTTTTGGTTAGTTTTGTACCCATATTGCTTTTGTAAGCTTTTAAGGATTTGTTTCCTTGCACTTTGTAGGCTTCTATGGTTTGTACCATGCAATGCAATAGTTTTACTTTGTAGCCTTACTTTGCAGATTATGTACTTGTTAATGTTATGCATTTTCTTAAGTACATCACTCTTGTGCCCTTGTAGGATTGTTCCTAGATGCATATATGTTTGTATGCATTGGTTGAGTGTTGGACTTGCAAATGATACTTTGCATATAAGCTTATTAGCTTGCATGTCCGGATGTTCATTCTTTGTGTGAATGAGCATTGTGATCACTATGGTATAGTGATTGCCTGTTTTGGTCAAGCCATGGTCTATTACTTTATTCCATTTTTGCTTAATCATTTTATGTTTGCTCCATATGCATTTCAAATTTTCTGCATACAATGATATTATTGTGTTGTTGTGTTTTAGGAGATACTTGTTCATATGTTTCAAGAGCTAATCAGAATCTAGAGTTAGGTGTGAGTGAGTTTTGATCAACTGTTCCTAACTCACGCTTTAAGTCTAGAGTCTGTTGTAGGGTTTTGTCACGGAATAGCCAAAGGGGGAGATTGTAAGGTTGAATTTAATCAAACATCTTGTTGGCTTTATTCCGTGCCAAATTTGCTTGTATTTTAGAAATTAGTAACCCTGTATTTAGGTGGGATTCTTGTAAGGGTAGTGTGTGAGAAGATGTGAAGAAATGCTCAAGATTGTGCAAAGATGCAGAGTTTCACAGCTAGGACTCGCGGGTGACTCGTGACTGAGAGCTGCCAACTGCAGGCACGTGAGAAGCACACGGGGGAGGTGAAGGGTCACGCCAGCTATCTCACTACAGGACAAAAGTTCCAGGCTGGCCAGGCCGTTAACTCGTGGTTAGAACTCATGACTCAGACCAATCGTGAGGCCAAGCCGCCAAACTACCATGTTTGGGAAAAAATGACTCTTCGCATTCCTTTTTCACCCCACTATATATAGACCCTTATTCCCCCCAAATGTAGAGAGTTTCCAGAGAGAATTTTGTGAGAGAAACCCTAGAAAAAAACAAGATTGAATCATCCACAATTTTTACCTTAGAGACTCTTCAAATTCCTCTACTCTCTTCCTCTCCATTATCAAATCCTTGAGAGGTCTTTAACCAAATCCTTTTCTCACCATACCCATATCCGTGAGAAGGTGTATTTGGTGCTTTGGGAAGCAGTTAGGAAGGAACCAATTCACATTGGTTAATGCTATGGTCTAGTAGCGGAATCCGGTAAGCTAGAGAAGAAAAAGGTTCGGCGCAACCTCGTTGGAGCAAGAAGCTTGGAGGACTTAGGTACTTGGGTAGATTAGGCTTGGAGGGTCTATTGCTGGTCATGTATCCCAACTACATTCTTTAGTGGATTATTCACCGCTTGGAGGGCGGCGGAGAGGTTTTACGTCGAGAGCTTCGGTTTTCTCTTTGATAACACATTGTGTGTTGTCCGTGTGTTTGCATCTTCCTTCCCTTTATCTTTGCCTTATATTTACTGATGTGAATGTGTTTATATTTGGCTTAGATTATTTATCAATTTTGTGTTTGGCTTATGTTCATGTTCTGCACATTAATTGTTTGATAATAAGCTTGAATTGATATTTTGTAATTTGGGGTCTAAATGTTCAAGGATGTTTCATACCCATTTTGAACATTCAAATGTGAACTGCACTGGCTTGGAGAAATGGGTTTGGCAATGGTGGCAAAAGATGAGTAAAGAAGAAAGAGCTAGAAGGTGGTGTTGTTAAGGAAAGTGGAATGGCAATCTAAAATTTCAGTATCAATGAAATGGTACAAAAGAGTCAAGAATACAACGAATAATGGAAATAAATAAATAAATAAGAGTATAATCTAACAAGAGCAGTCCATAATGCATGCATGGACTCCATCTCTTTTTGCTCACTAAAGTTAGTCAATAAAATGCTGTCATTCACTCAATAAATCTTTTTTTTTTTTTTTTAATCTTTTTCCTTCCTTTGTACGTTAGTTTTTTTTTTTTTTTTTTTTTAATATTTGATAATTATAAGTTTGCATTGTATTAGCAATATAAATTTTATATCATAGGCTTACCAAAAGTATATAATATTATACACATTTCTGTACCTTACCTTGTAAATCTTTTCTTTTGTTTTTGGTCAGCCCTTAGGTCTGGTAAAGTGGACCAATTTTCTAATATCATTTCCGCGGCTTTGATTTTTTGATCTCTCTTTCTTTTCCCAGCTTCTGTTGCATATTCTTCCACGGTTTTATTTTTTGTTTTTTTGGGGGTTTCGTTACTATAGTTTCAAAGGAATTTGACCAGAAGAAGAGAAAAAAAGAAGAAAAGAACACTGCTCTTATGTAAATTTTTTTTTAATTAAAAAAAAAGAAGAAGAAAAAGAAAGCTTACAGACTGAAACTATACAAAAGAAAGCCAAGATAATATACAAAGATAAAACTTCCAATAAGAATAGTTTGAGTTGTCGCGATAGTGATTAAAATCAATTATCAAACAACAAAGATTAGTTTTTCATTGTAGTCTTTCAAAAAAAGAAGTTCCAACTAACACTGGTCATCATCAATAGCAGCAGGAACTGTTTGAATATATTGATCATTAGCAGTATGATATAAACCACAGTACTAATAATAAAAAAAAAAATGCTATTGAATACATTATTCCCACATACACACCACCATCTGAAATCATAGAATCTAAACTCCACAGCATCACGCAGTCACCATGGCTCACTGCTGTGTCTAGATCCACAAACACAAGCAACCCGTGACTCCAATCTCAAATTTGTGCAAATTGAGACATCGGTTGATGAAACCAACCACACAGACGTGCTCCTCTGCTTACCATTAGCAAAACCTAGGAATCTTGCCACCATTGGACTCTGTACGTGCCTCCATGAGAGGCCAATGGCTTCGAAAAATCTCCCACGCGCCGCAACGGAATCCTCACTCACAGATCTTCTTGTGACACAAACATCGCCTTGTTAGCCTTGTTTTCCACCGATTTGTAGGACCAAGGAATCCAGCCTTCATCTAACGTCTCACGTAGACATGGCAAAACGGGCGGGTCGGGTCGGGTTCAGGTCGGGTCAATCGGGTCACGGGTCAAACGGGTCACGGGTCAAAAACGGGTCATTTTAAGCGGGTCAAAATCGGGTTCGGGTCAATCGGGTTGCGGGTCGGGTCGGGTTGGGTCGGGTTGACCCGTATTTTTCACATGAAATTTTTTATTTTTTATTTTTATAAAGAAAACAACATGTATCTATCATTTGGAAAGTTATGCAACAAATTACTTGATGTAAAATGCATTATTTTGAATTCACCACTTATATCAAGCATGAACTCAATTAAACTTATTAATACTTATTCAATAATTTTAAAATTATACAAATTATAACATTACTATTTAAAACAAAATAACACAAAGATAAGTAAAACAAATATACAAGTTTTATTTCTACACATTATCAACATTTCAAAATATAAAACAAAATTACAAATGACTTATTGGATAACTCATTTGATAAAAAATAAAAACATATAAGAAATTTACAATCTTAAAAATTATTTTTATAATCTATTATCAGTTGTAGTTGACATTTTATTTCAATTTGAGATATACTTTAAAATTTGATTGCTTACTTATTTATACATGGTCTCTTTTATGAATATCATATTATTGTTAAGCAACACACACTCTAGGAAATATCATAATTTATTTTGAAAAGCTGTTTATTTTGGACATAAATTATTAAAAAATAGGTCTAAGTATTCATAATTTATGCTAATTTGATACTTTAGCTTCACTATTTTCACACTTGTGAATGTTTCTCATATGTCTACAATTTTAAATTTATGTTTTTAACTCTACTGTAACTAGATTATCTTGGCATGTACTTTGCTATTTGATATTCAAAAATATTTACTCATTACAGAATGTTCAACCAATTATCTTTCAATTAATTTGCATGTAGTTATGTAAATGTATCAATTGTTTCCTTAAAGTTCACAATAAACAATTAAACCAATATTGTCTTAGTTTTACTATTTTTTTTTACCAAAAAAAAAAGTTTTAAAAAAATGGTTCGGGTTCGGGTCGGGTCGCGGGTCGGGTCGGGTTGACCCGCAAAAAACACGGGTCGGGTCACGGGTCAACCCGTTTTTGCTTCGGGTCAAAAAAATCGGGTTCGGGTCGGGTATTTTTCGGGTCGGGTCGGGTCGGGTCAGAAAATTCTGACCCGTTTTGCCATGTCTAGTCTCACGCACCACCTGGGTTTCTGCTTCCGTGCCACGTGCCGAAAACTGCTGCTGATGTCATAATGACGTCATCCTGTCCACGTCAATGCCACACAAGCATGCCACATCATCACCTACGCAAGTCCTAAGATAAGTCAACGCCACATCATAGGGCGACGTCAGCTTCTCTGCAGCCCGATCCATGACATGACCTGGACAACCCAAAGCCAACCCGGACCATGCTGCCAATGAACCATTGACTTTGACCTTAAATTGACATTGACTTTTTGCATTGACTATTGACTAAAAGTCAAAATTTTTGAAATGACCAATTTTGTTTAGTTTTTTGCGTAGATTCTGATTTTGGACTCCATTTCTTCATTTGAAGCTCTGAAATCGGTTAATTGACACATTCTTCATCGTGGTTTCTTCAAAGGCATTCTTTAAGCCTTCTTCAATGCATATAATAAAGTTTGGCTCTGATACCATGTTAATTATATTATATAAAATATGTATACCATGTTGTATATGATAGAATAGATGCGGAAGAGGAAGTATAGAATAGAAACATAAGAACACAAAGATTATGTGGTTCAGTCTTGTTGACCTACGTCCATGGGAGAAACCCTTAAAAGTTACATCTTTATTGTGTAATACAAAGAATGTATTACAATGAATCATAACATGAGTATATGTAGGAGACTAAACCTTAAACTATTAGTACAAATAGAATACTTGTCTTGCACACATAGTAAGTGTGGGCTTAGGTTTATTACATTGGGCTAATATGTCTAATATATACAAAATGAGTCCTAACATTTATAATAAAAGTCTGTCGTTTATTCTTAAAAGAAAAAAAAAAAAAACAAAACAAAACAAAAAAAAACACTTAAAACTAAAGCAACATAAAGAAAAAATATGTGCATACTTTCAAAAACAATAGAACTGTGCATTATGTAAAAGTAAAAGTTGATTGGTCGGCTGTCCACCTATTGCAATATATAAATGAAACGAAAAGAGTAAAAAGGTTTCTAACTATACAGCTAATACTAAAATTTGTAGATCCCAGGATAAATTGTTATGAACCCCTCACAGCTGTGGTAGATATTCAATTAAATCTAACTCTCGGCTAGCAGACAGAGTCACAGACCCTAAACAAGCTTGAATGAAAACAAAAGGTTAAAAAAAGGAAGTTCCTATTGCAAGCATGAAAACCTTTGGTAATATTATAAATGTAATTACGATGTCCATTGTTCGAACTCACCTACCCCTCCTCCACTTTTTATCAATCAAAAAAAAAAAAGACTCCAATTTTATCATATCACTGTTAGTCAAACATACAAATCTTTCTCCACCAAGTATATTTATCAAACATGAACATGTTTACCAAAGCAATAGCTTAATTTCAAAGGCTTTTCATATGATCAAGTACTAAGTAGAAAAATAGAGAAAGGAACAAAGATTTAAAAATAAAAATAAAAAACTACCAGATCAATAGCAGCCAAAACAACCAAATAACAAATAACAAAATAATAATAACCCAGATATCCAAAACGGTTAAATACAGCCACGCACAAAAATCTCCCAAATTTTAACAAAATTATAAAATAAAATAAAATAAATCCAAAAGCAATAAGATACAAGAACCACAAAGGGAAACACAGATTAGAGAGACTCATACGTAATAGCTTATGAAGGCATTCATATATGGTGGTGGCATCTCTAAAGAGATTATTGCATAAAGGACAAGTCTTGTGTGCTACAAACATCTCCCTCTCACTCTCACCACTTGAATAGTTCATTGTGTAGCAACAGAAGGAATAAAGAAATGAAAGTTTTTTACTGCAAGTTTGAACCTTTAAATATAATAGTCTAATGGCTTAGAGGAATATACCTATAATTTCTCAGAAGTGGTGAGGGCACATTGGTTGTCTGCCTCTTGAATTACCCTCGCAGACGCTCCAACAACTCTAAATCCCCAAGCTTGTAGCTTTTGTAATGGTACCCTTGAATCGTGTACCAAAAATGAACAGAGGAAACATTCTTGACCTTCCAAAAATCAAGGCCTTCATCTGGTTGCAAACTAAGCACAAACTCAGTTGGCATTTCACAAAATATCAGATCTTTGAGGCTTTTCAGACAGTGAATGCAAGAGGGCATCTCCTTCAGCTGTGGGCAACGTCCCATTCGAAGGGTCTCAAGAAGAGGTAGGGCACCTTCATCTATTATTAACCTATTCAATCCTTCCAAATTTTCAAGCCCTAGCCACTTGAGTTTCTGGAAGCCTCCCCCCTCTATATGTAATTGCTCACCTCTATATCCATCGTAAAGCCGAAGAATCATCAAATTGGGCAAAACTTGTAGGACCTTTAATGGATCATCCATTAATCTTGACCAGTATAAACAAATTCTAACTATAGTCTTGTGTTTGGGAATCCATTCCGGCAACTTTTCTAGTCGCCCATATAGGCCGAGAATTTGTAGGAGGGGAAAAGGAGAAGACATCATTTGTAATTCAAGCACTTCTTCCTCACTTGTTCCATTAATTGTCAATGCCTGAAGATGGCTCATTTTCTCCAACACGGTGCACAAATCCATCCCATTTTCTCTCTTCAATTTAGTGATTTCCAACTTTCTCAATTGTCCCAAACTTCCCAATTCTGTTATAAGGGTTGCGTTGTTAGCTTCAATCTTAACAAGTTTCTGTAAGGATTGTAAACACCCAATGCCACTGTGTATTTTTACTCCTCGTCGAGAATCAATACTAAATTCAGTATCATAATTTTCAATATATGCACCAAGGTATTGTAGCTTATAGAGCCCACTAATTTCTGCTGGTAGCTCAGACACAAGCGAACGTTTCAAATCCAAAGTCTCTAAGTTGTGCAATTCACCTATGGACTTTGGAAGGATTTGTACTTTTGTATCTCTCAGGCTTAAATATCTTAGATGGAATAGGTTTCCCACTTCTTTAGGAATGTAATCGATAGGAGCACCTTCAAAATCCATTGTTTTCATGAGCTTGAAATTTGAAAAACAAATTTCAACAAAAGATTTAGGCACATCATCTACTCCAAAAACGAGAATAGAACGAGTTTGAGAACTAGTAATACATTGCAAAGGAGCATTTGTACTACTCTGAATTGAGAGACGTCGAGCAATATTGTCAAAACTTGAGTAGTTTTGTATTGAGACCAAATGAAAACTCAACTCCTCAGACCTCGAAAGAATGACCTCACGCAACATATCATGAACTCGACAACTTCTAATTTTGCCTCTAGAATCGACCATCTCCACCTGAACCAAACTTCTATGAATGAGCTCTTTCAAGTAGTCTTGTGCAACCTCTTCCAATGTTAACCCTTGCTTTTCTTTTACAAAACCCTCCGCTATCCATAGTCGAATTAGTCTTGCACAATTAATAATGCAGTCCTCTGGAAACATTCCGAAATATAAGAAACAAGCTTTGAGCTTGTAAGGTAGATCATGGTAACTAAGGGATAGAATTTTTGTGATATTTATGAGATGAGGATTACTTTCTAGCTCTGACCTAAGACTATTATGCAATTTGAGCCACTCATGGAGAACCTTGTCTTTGGTTGACAAAAGACCACCTATAGATACAATTGCTAATGGCAACCCTTCGCATCTCCCAACAATGGCACGTGACAACTCAATAAAATCAGGAAGACATTGTCCTTCTTCACGTTGGAACGCCTTCTTGTAGAAGAGCTCCAAGGCTTTTTCTGAAGGTAGAGGTGGCAATTTGTACACATGATAATATATAGATTCTTTGTCAGAAGGAGCAACATCCTCACTTCGAGTTGTGATTATTATTCTATTACCTTTGTCATTCTCAGGGAAACCACATTTTATATGTCTCCAAAATTCTGTATGCCATAAATCATCAAAAATGACTACATACCTCAATTCACATAAATATTGCTTCAATGCTTCTATTAGTGATGTCTCTTTCATTATGTCAATTTCTCTAGGGGCAAACTCCTTCCTCGATTTGTAGAATTGGTTTATCATATCCCTTAACAGCTCCTCCATCTTGTATGATTGAGACACAGTAATCCAAGCATGGCAATCAAAGTGTGTGGTCACCTTCTCATTGTCGTACACTTTCTTGACAAGAGTAGTCTTGCCAAGGCCACCAATGCCGACCACTGAAATCACCACGCGTTTAGATGGTCCTTCTACCAGCCTCTTTATCAATTCAGCTTTGGGATACTCAATGCCCACAACCTCAGATTCCTCAAGGAATAGGGATGTCACTCGAGGGTCATGCCATGTAACACTTCTAGTGTCACTACTAGATATTCTTTGCTCTATGGTGTTGAAGCCATATCTTTCACCACTGTTTCTGATACCGTCTAGTACCTTGCTGATACCTTGAATCTCAGAGGCTATCACATGTTGTGGTTTCAGGTTTATGTTAACGTGAGAAACCTTTGGCAGGAAATAAAAGCATCGCCTTCGCTTGTGAGGTTGTTTTGCAAAATGAAGTATGTATTCATCAATAACATCTTCTATGTGATAAGCTTCTTCCCTAACCTGTTTTACCCATGTTTTTGCAACATTGCTCGTGCCATCCTTTTCAGCCCTTGTATCAGCATCCTTGAGGAAAGACTGAATCATCTCCATTTCACGTCTGATGCTTGCAACTTCTTCGTGGATACCCTTAAGCAATCGTGCTTCTTGGATTAACAATGAGACCAAATACTCTAGAACTAAGCTGACTGCACTTTCTGCCATGTCTTCTCCTTTTAAATCAGTAGCCACAGTAAACTGCAAATGAACTAACTCATTGTTAGATATAATAGAAATTAAAATCACATTCGAATGTAAAAGAGGTAAAAAGAAAAAATCACCAGGTGTAGTAGAATCAAAGTATCGTTGCCTTAAGTTAATAACCTACTGTGAAAAAAAAAAAATCAATAAGAAACACAAACACAAGAAAATAATAATGAAGAATCACGGGGGCGGAAGTATAATTTTAATGGCTTAATTAACACAGCCACACGACATGTTTCGAATAATTTTAGGCTAATGGCTTTTTGTAAATTCCAGTTAGATTTTTGGGTAGGACTTTCAAAGAATTTTCCTCTTTTTCATATTAATTAAGGGCAATTGCCCCTAGATCTTAAGGTGTAATGTAAAATTGAAAATCGGCGTTAGTTCATACTATGTATGAGAAAGTTTTTAAAAATGACATATTTAAATACATATAAATAAAATAATATTCAATATAAAAAATGAAAAATTTATTTATTTATTTAAAGAGGAATATAATAATAACATAAAACTAAAATTAAAGAGAACATAAACCTAGCAAAGCCATATAACTAGCAAGTACAAGGAGAAAATAGTATAGATATTTTAGGCAAAATAGAGATACATTAGCAAATTATACCAAACCTGAGTTGAAAAAAAAAATAAAAAAAATGTGGTCTCACTTGAAAACATCTAGTGCAGACCCTAAACTTCACTTCCTCATAGTCACACCCAAGACTACTATTTCTAGAAGCTTCTCTCCTAAGTCCTAATTGTTAGAAAAAATATTGGAAAAAATCCCTTTTTTTATTTATTTATTTTTGATTTAGTGTTTAGTATTTAATTTATACACCTACTTTACACATGATCATAGCACTGTTATGTAAGTTATTCTAGAACCACAACTAATTTCACACTCATTTTCACAACCACAACTATTTTATGTGGTAGATTATGTCTAACTGTTTATTACTTTTATATTAATCCATAACTTTTTTTTCACTATGAACAGTGAATCATATCGGATTGTTGTTAAAGTGGGTGAGGTCCTAGAAATTTTTCTTCCGCTGTAGGTGATTGAAGGTTCTATTATTTTTGGGCTTAACTTGTCATGTTAGAGTCTCACTCCATTGCTTGAAATTGAGCCCAGTAATTACTAGGTCCAGAGCCCAATATACTAATAAAATGTTTAAAACCCAAAATAAAAAAGAGAAAGTCAGTCATCACCGGATTCACGGCCCTTGGGCCTTGGATGTTTTTTAATTCGAAGAAACTTGACCGCATAACACGTGTAGCCTTGAAGGAAATTCATCTATTGACAATCGAGTAATGCTACATACACAAACTATTTTACAACATTTTTACAAACTGCTAATGTAACTTTAGCATTTTTCAAATAGTTATTGTAAGTAAAAATGTGATGTTAGTGATGGACCCATATTAGAATCAGTAAGAATTTGCCACATCAACAGTTTGTAAAAATTTTGTAAAGTAATTTGTATCCGTAGCATTATTCTTGACAATCCAAGAAGCGCTATAAAGTATAAACAACATGGAAACAGGAGGGAAACCATAGTTTTGGTCAAACTAAAACATATAGCAACCTGCTCTAAGTTCACAACTTTTGACACAATTTGCCACATTAGCAAGTTGTGAATGATCAAATAAAAATAATAGATCCATATAGGCCCATAACTCGCTGTATGTCAAAATTATGGTTCTAAAATTATTTTAGTCAAACACTTAGAAAGCAGTATGCTCCATGAGTTTTATGACAATAAGTTTACATATGCTCCAATGTTTCCTAGCAATCCCAAACACTTACAATATTAAGGGTTAGTGATGATTATGATTGGGTGATCTCTCTGAATAACAAAATTGTCTAATATGTTAGGCAATTTGCAAGACAAGTCTCACAAGTTGTCTTGCGAGTTGTCTCTTGAGTTGAGACTTTACTGAATTTTAAAACAGCAAACATGCTTCATTTGCTAGTCATTGGGTTTCATGAACTGTCGCGCAAATTTGCACTTCTGAGCACTTGCACTAGTGCAAAATAGAAAAAGTTACAAATTTTACACATTTTTGCTTAAGAACTACACACATTAGTTTGTCTAAAACACTGTTCATATGCAAAATTGCTACAATAACCATGCATATATGCATGGTTACTGTAACTTTCTATGTGATTATTTTATTTTATTTTCTCTTTCTTCTCACATCGAATTCTTTCTCATCTAATTCTCTCTCTTCCTCTGCTCTCTTTTTCCTCTATCTTCTCATGAATCCAACAACAAATCTATACAAATCATCAAAATTTTTAAACTTATTCTAAATATAGATCCCAAATTCATCAAACCCTCTCCTCAAAAAAGAAAAAATTATCAACCATATAACTAATCAAACCTATATAACTAATCAAACCCAAATGCCGAAGTAGTAGAAGAATAAGAAGAGGAAGATGCCGAAGATGCAGAAGAAGAAGCAATAGCACCAACAGCAAAGAAATCTGCCCAAAATCACCGTTCACAGCAGCAGAGAGATCTGCTCAATCTGCCCAAAACCACCACCCAAAATCATATCCAAATTCCAAACTCAAAATCACCGCCCATAGTCAAATCCAAATTGAAAAAGAAGAAAAAGGAGAAGAAGAAAAAGAAGAAAGAATAAAGAGAAGAAAGAAGAAGGAAAAAGAGAATAGATAATGGGTGTTTTGTAAAAATAAGTATGTAAAATAGAAAATTTTTTTTTTTTTTTTTTCAAAATAGACAAAAATTTTGCATCCACTAATGTTATTGCTCTAACAACTCATTAGTTGACTTCTAAGCCCAACCCAATCACAAATAAAGCCCATAAATACAAGGAAATTAAGTACAAATTACAAGAAATGATACCAAATAAAGCCAACACTATTAATTACAAGGTAATAACAAAATTTTGAAATTTTTTTTTTTGAATTTATAATTTCAGGAATTTATAACTTAACACTAGAGGATACCCAATTTAAGATTTACCATCATTTCTTTAATGTTTCTTTCTCCCACCGTTAATTTCAGTAGTCAACTCTTAATTCGATCACTTAAATAAATTTATTTGATTCTTGTGGTTGGATGAATTCTGCTCTAATGCGTACTGCAATTAATTTTTGCAAGTTGTTGCTTCACAACAAAAAAAAATGCTGATGTTGACCTGCACTAGCACTTCTGCAAAATAAAAGGGCATTAAAACAAAATAGTACCTGCTCTTTAAATTGCACTTCTGCACTATCAATTGCACTTGTTCTTCTTTTTAAGTAGACAAAGCTGCAGCTTCAACCTGACCATGCATGATAATTATCCTCCACATAAAACAGTACTTGTTTAAAAGCTAAGCTTGCAAAAGAGGATGAGTTCTTACATTTCAAAATACTTTTAATGGAGTCTCCTTGTATGCTTGGGGCCTAGGAACAAAGTCCCATAGGTGTATTTTGCTTTACAAGTAATCGCATTATGAATAAAGATGATGAAGGGAGATTTTGACATTGCTTGGGGTAAAGGAATAGCAATATATATATAAACAATGATCTAATGTATTACCTCTGGCTTATTTTGTTCTCTCCACTACGGTGGGACACAAATAAATTGACCTAATACTTTTTCTATACCCTCTAAGCATTCTCATTGGTTAATGTAATCCATTAAAATGCAAAATGTTTTCATTAAAAAATGCACAAAAACACCCCAAATTCGGTGAGGTATTTTGCATAAATTTTCACTACTTAGTACCTGCTACAATGGTTAAGTATACATAGCCATTATAACATTGTGTGAAAGTTTTTTTTATTCTCTCTTTTCTCCTATTTAACACTCTCCCTCTCTTCTCTCACCCGCTGAAGTATTAAAGTAAATTTATTTTAATGTGTGTATTGCAAAATAAAGAATGTCATGTAAAGTGTATTGTAAAAGTGGTTATATAAAATAGAAACAATGGATTTTTGGTGAGAAAAAATGATATATATATATATATATATATATATTTAGGGTAATTATAGAATACTTCTGGAGTAACATAAATGCTTACTCTCCCTCTCATATAATTGTGAGTCTCACTAATTAAATTCATGGCGAGACTTACAATTCATGTGAGAGTGGAGAATATGCATTTATGATATTTCCAAAATATTCAATAATTTTTTCATATATTTGGCATAAGCAGATGAGAATGCTCTAAAAGTTTTAGCGATTCACTATAGGGCTGTTCATTTGGTTCTCCTCTACCTTTCAATTTTATTTTTCCTGTTTCTTGAGAACGTGTGAAACCTTTCATCTTTCAATCATAGTAGAATATTCAAAAATTGTGCCAGAGTTAGTGGGAATCTATGACCAAGAGAGATCCCTAAATATCTATTTGAAAAAAGAGATGAAATAATGTTATCCAATTGTCAATACTAAAGCAAGAAGAGCCTTTAGGTTTAGTTTAGTTTTTTTCATTTCATTTTGGTAAGACAGATTAAATATTGTGAACTGCACTGGCTTGGAAAAGTGGGTCTGGCAATGGTGGCAAAAGATGAGTAAATAAGAAAAAGCTAGTAGGTGGTGGTGTTAAAGAAAATGGAATAGCAACCTGGAAATTTGGTATCAATGAAATTGTACAAAAGAGTCAAGAATACAGCGAATAGTGGGAGAAATAAGAGTATGACCTAATAAGAGCAGTACATAATTCATGGAGAGTGAAAGAATAAAATCCGTTTCTCTTTCTGCTCACTGAAGTTTGTCAATAATGCTATCATTCACTGAAGAGATCTCATTTTCTTTTTAATCTCTCCCCTTTCACTATTTACCTTTTTTTTTTTTTTTTGAGAAGAACCATGAGAAAGGTTGTGACAACTTATGTTATTTCGTAATAGAGAGTCCAAAAGTGCTATGATATTACTGCCAAGATGCTTTCACATTTTTGACAGCTATGGACATAAATTAATTGCTGAAATTTTCTCCACTTGTTGTCAGGATTACTCGTTCTAGTTTGAGATCAGTTCTGCCGATTTTTATTGTAAATGAATGAAGTCATTAATAAACAAAAATTTGGGTGTGGCTCGATAAAAATACTTATTCATGTTTTTTTTTTTGTTTTTAAACAAGTCTAGTTTGAGCCTTTTAAGCATGTTTTTAACAAACGAGCCAAGTCTTAAAAAATAATTTTAAAAAACTTGTTCATGAATAGACTCTTGAATATTATGATTCGATACAAAACTAGTTGAATCTAGTCTAATTTATGGACTTGATAATAAGTTTGATATGATCTTGACAATAAGGTTGAGTTTGGATTGCACTGAAAAATGAAAGAGTCTGTGTTTGGCACTTATTCTGTGGGTCCCGTGCACTGTTCATGAGACCCACAACCACAAGTATGGAAAAACGTAAATGTTAAGTTAAAAGTGGGTCTCACAGCATTATTCATACATTTAAAAATTATTTTGCTATAGATTTTCAATTTTTAGTTTCTAGTTTTTAATTTTCAACAATAAACGGTATTCAAACAGACCCTCAAACTCACGTCTTACTATTACTAAGTAATTGAGAGTTGGGACCGCTTGTCCAAATCAAATAAGCTTGATATAAGCTTAATAATGTATTTGTATAGATCACAAGCTCAAAAAACTTGATATTGAGCTTAAAGTTTGACTCTGATATTGAGCTCAAGCTCAGCTTGATTAATAAATTAAACCAAGACAAGTTGAGTTCAACCTTTAAGACTTTTTGATGAGCTCAAGATCGAATATCATTTATAGGCTTGAGTCAAGCTTGAATATTTCACTATCATTGTTGTTAAGTTTGAAAACTCATGGCACACCAAACTAGGCTTATTTACAGCTCTTGACTAGTGCTTTTGGCTGAAGGAAAACAAGTACAAGAGAAAAGTCAAGATCTTCCTATTGGGAGAGGGAACCTAGGATTGAGGTAATCAATCAGATCGTGACCCTGTCTGCTAAACAAATCATTAAAGGGAAGGATTCTCAACAAAAACTTTCAAAAGTCTTTAAGTTTGTTGGGTAGTCATTATCTTGATCAATTAGTCTAAAAGTTTGAGGCATTTATGTACCTTTCTAAACACTCAGACCACGATGAAAGCAAAATAATTAAAATGAAAAAGATAGTACAACATTATACAAATTAAAAAATTTATAAATTTATAATGATTAGAGTACTTCAAAGTTCAAACATTAAAAATAGAACACGATGGGATCCATTTAAATCAATTGAGCCTGTTCCATTACGCATCTTTTTATATTTATGTTAGCGCCCTATCTTTTATTTATTGTTTGTTTGATTGTTTGTGCGTGCAAACTATCAAAGTGATGCAACTTTATGCAAAAGTTTCCAAAGTATTGACAAAAGGTTCTTCATTTTCTCTCTTTCTCCATTGCTTTTCCCATTACTCCATCAAAGTATGCATATTGATAAAGAATAGTATTTTAAGAAGTACAAAATAAAGATAAGTTCAAATAATTTGTTTAATGTCAAATCCTTCATTTCCTAGAGGAATCTAATCTATACATGGATTTGTGACAATCAGTTTAAGATTATTAATATATCACAAGTTATGGACTGTATATTAATAGCCATTGGTGTGATATCATCTTAATAAACTTTTACTTAAGAGTAATTACTAAACACATAGACAAACTCAAACTTCATAAACAAAATAGAATATCTCTAAAGAATATGGACAATGGACCATTCCTCATAATGTTTTGTAGTTCAAAAGACTTCTCATCATGCCGTAAATGCTGGGGTCCAACTCTTTTAGTTGTGGAATTGATTCAATGTGAAGCTTTTCCAAAAGAGGCATTGCACCTTTGTCTATTATTTGAAAATATAATTGTTCACCCATTTATCCTTCATGAAACCTAAGAATTATCAAACTATGAAAGACTTAAAGCACTTTTAATGGATTATTCATTAAATAAAGAACAATTGAATCATCCTCAATACTAGTATTGAGAATTGTTTACCTCAAATATGCTAAAAAAATTATTTTTTATTACCTCAAACATGCTCTCTCTCTCTCTCTCTCTCTCTCTCTCTCTCTCTCTCTCTCTCTCTCTCTCTCTCTCTCTCTCTCTCTCTCTCTCTCTCTCTCTCTCTCTCTCTCTCTCTCTCTCTGTGTGAGTAGCCAGACTTGGAACATGAGAACAATCCTCTCTTTTGTTCACCATGGATCAAAGCCATTCAAAGTGAATCAAAGCAGAGAAAAGTTACCTCACTTCTTAGCCTATCTCAAGAAGCTCAATTGTGCAATTTGTTTTCCAAGGCAATATTTTGGGCAACTGGAATGACATTTGATAATTTTATTAATCTTGAAAATATTCCAATTATTTTGATGAAATTTAAGATTGAAATGATTACTTTCATGACCTTAGCAGCCTTTATGCAATTTTAAAGGTTTAAGGGTTGAAAAATGTAATTTTAGAAAGGTATGGGGTTAAGTTGTAATTTTGGGAAATTTTGTAGTTAAACTGGAATTTTGGGAAAGTTTGAGGTCAATTTGCAATTGAATGAGTGTTGGCTAGTGGACTTTAGTTTTTGGGCTCTCTGAATTAATGTGTCTAGGTCTTTCTTTATAATGTGGGTTTTATATCTAGGCTTGGATTTGAGTGTGAATGGGCTTAAAATGGGCTTCGGCTGCGAGTGCACTCTGAATTTGAGTTTAGAAAGGGTTTAAAATTAAGCTGGGCTAAAGCTTATTTATTGTTGGGCTGGGATTGAGTTTTATTTATTTTAAGAAACCGATCAGGCTTGGCGTGAATGGGTATTTTAAGTAAAGCTGATGGGCTGGTTATTTTTAAATGAGTGGGCTTGGACTCAGTCTTAAAGGTTCCTAATAGGGTCGGGTCAACCTGTATGGTGATTGGTGAATGTCCAACAGTGAGAGTTTTTAGAATTGGTTGTTTCTGTGTTGGTAATTTGGTATTTCAACTTAGATTGTGTGTGTGTGTGTGTGTTTCTGTGTTAGTCAGAGTGAATTCATGTTAAGAATATTATCAAAGATTGAGTTTTGGTAAAATGAACTTGATTAATTAGCAAGGAATTACACCAGATTTTTATATATACAGCTGAAACAAAGAGATTAATAAAATAAACAGTATTAACGAACTAACTCTCTCACGTGCCAAGCATGTGTAACTAACACAACACTCTATCTATAACTACACTAAACTACAAGTCGTTTAGTAACTCATATACAAAAGCTACATGTAGTTTATCAGCTTCTTCTTATTTGCAGTTCAACTTGCCCTCTGTTTCTTTGGCTAGGTGTTTCTTCTTCTTCTTGCCACCATTCTGATATGTATGACAAAAATGGTGGTTATTGTAACTTGTGTATGCGTCTGTGAGCATGTACATAGATAGAGATAATGAAATAGCACGATGTATGTACAGCACATATAGGATTATTGACAGACTAGAAAAAAAACTAAAGCAATGAGAAGTGTTTTTGTGTTTTTGCTCCTTGCTATGTTAGCAGCTTCTCTCTTGTGTACTGTGTTTCCATGTCCTCTTGTTTCACATTTATATATATATATATATATATACATGTTCTTGTCCAAACCGGCGCATTCCAAGAAGGTTTTTCCTGGAAAGATAAGATCTGGATTAGTAAAAAGAGGGAAATATAGATTTCAGAATTAAGAATAAGCGCAAAACGTTACTCATGACCTTACCATCTTTGTCTTTAACATCCTAGGCATGTCTAGCAATATTTTGCTCAGCTACTTTTACACTTTGTTTGAGCATTTGCTCATAATACAAAATGGGTTTGGTAGAAGATTAAAAGTATAAGAGATCAAAAAAAATAAAATAAAATAAAAATAGAAATCAAGATGCAGGAAGAGTTTAAGGAGAGTGAGAGAGAGAAATTGATTCATTTGTACCTTTTCCTATATTTAGGGACTTCTTCTTTTTGGGGGACTTGTTGCTTTTCATTCCTTCTCAGTTGTTTCTATCTGCCATGTTCACATTGCCATAGACTAAAATCAAGCACAATTTAGATAATTATGGATTAGAATTTTGAGAGACAGAGAGAAAGACTACACATACTAAGTTTAATGGCGCTTCCCAATTTCCCTTGCGTAACTTTCTTCTAAACAAAGTCCATAAAAACGGATACTCTTTTTTTTTTTTTTTTGGTATTTGCATTCTTCCAAGCAATTAGCACCGACATATATTATATATATATATATTTGGTTTGTTCTCACTGGACCAGATGCAATTGAGAAAACTAATAGTAATACATGCTCCATGTTTATCGTGATAAAAGCTTAGCTTTGAACGTGGTTGAATACAATCTATAAATTGATCAATAAAACAATTATAAATTGAGTGATGAACAGAATCGACTTTTAAGAAATGTGAAAGTGGTATTGGAAGAGAAGAAGGATAAAAAGAGAAAGAGCCAATATCAGTGGCTCGTATTTTAAAGGGATTAAGAATAACAAACACCATCATTCCTAGCAGAAGTTTACTCATAAATTTTTTATCCGTCGATTTGCTTCTACTTTTGTAAAGTTTTTATTTAAAAGTTTAATCTAGTTTCGTAACTATGCCTTCAGTTATTAAATTTAATATACTATTGAACTATTGGACAGTTTTAAAATAGAAATATATAAAATGAATTAGTCTTAAAATTGTAACTTTTTATAGAATGTGATAGACTTAAGTTAAGTGGATTTATTTTTGAAAGTAATTCTCTATTTTACCAATAGGAATTTCCAAAAGAGGTATAATGCAATTAAAAGGAAGTCTAAATTGTGGCTCATAGTGGTTGGGTTTCAGGCTTAATAAAAATGATTTTTGTATTTCATGGATTTAATGGGCGCTTTGTTGAAGTTTGCTTGGGCAAATTAGGTTTCAAGCTTGACAATCGAGTCCTTGGTCCCGATTGGGTTAAGCAGTGGCATGTGGATATGTTTTGGGGATAAAACGTGGACTATATGATGATTAACATATTTTATTCGTCTTTGATTTTGCTGAAAATTATTATTTTAGTAATCTGTGACTAATTGCATACTAGAATTGCCATTGTTCCAACTTCCAAGCGTGAATGGTATTTCTTTTTTTCTTTTTTTTTTGCACTTTTCCTACTTTTTTGTCACTTTTATTACATCAGCCCCTGTGCACTGTTCACGAAATCTACAAATCTCATTTTTTAGCAATTTTTTCATTAAAAATGGGTCTCACGGTACTATTCACACATTTAAAAATTATTTTACTACAGTGTTTTCAATTTTCAGAACAGTTTTCAGAACTTATTTTGCTAAAACTGAAAACTGAAAATACTGAACAAAATAATTTTTAAATGTGTGAATAGTACCATGTGACCTATTTTTAATGAAAAAATTGCTAAAAAATGGAATTTATAGTCTGTGAACAGTACACGGATGCACTGTTCACCTTGGAAAAGTCAACAAATGCGGCAAAAAAAAAAAAAAAAAAAAAAAAAAACGCGGAAGAAGCAAAACGTGGACATGATAATTTGTATCCAAACCCCACCAAATGATTATAATTAATCCTTGAACTCATCTTAAAAAAAAAGGTAAATGAAGTATAGTTTGCCATAAATATTACTAACTAGATTAGAACCCTGTGCATATACATGAGCACATTGAAAACACACATGCATGTACACACATTATATATACAAGATTCTACCTAATAAGTCACTATTCATAGTATTATGTAAAAAAATTAATAAATTTAAATGATTTTTAGCAAGATAAATGCCATTGGAAAGAAAAAACTTTCAAACTCTTTATTATTCTAATTTTAAATATAGAATTTGATATATGAGTGGGTTTTAATTGTCCATTTATGTTGGACTTCTCGTATTTTGTATTGATTAATTCATGGCACAAGAATTTAAAAAAAAAAAAAAAAAATAGATGGGGCATATGGCGCAATAATTGAATTTAATCATTTGATTTAGGCAAAGTTCCATAAAAACTCCGGCCTTCTTCATTTTCATCTTTGGTAAATTTCCCAAGGGCTATAGTCATAGTGATCCTCCTATTCAACTACTTCAACCATTTTTGAACACCTCATAACATTTTCAGGGCTTTCAAGACGTTTATCATTTCTGTATGATTTGAGTTCTCGTACACTACCCTGTCAACTCTAGGTATTCAAATAATATTTATGTTCATCGGTTGGTTAATTTAATAAGTCTCTTCTTAATTTGGCACAAAAATCAAAGTCTTAAATTGGACTTGTGACGCAAAATTGGATCTCAATTGAAAATCAATTTAGAATCTAGTTTGATTTTTCTTTTCAGCTTTGGATCTATATATATATATATATATATGTATATAGCATAAAAAATAAGAAAATAAAATTGGACTCCTTGATTTTTTGTAGTGTAGTAAATAGTTGCCCCAAAATTAAGAAAACTAAATGGAATATAAAAAGCATAAAATTATACTCTAATTTGAAATCTAATTGAATTTTGAAAACCAATAATAGGTATAAAACTCGTGGTTGGAGGAATCATTTTTTTTCTTTTTCCTTTTTTCATAGTTACTCAAAAATTTAGTTTTCTGGCTTTCAAAGGGCATACATGATATAAATCTAAAAAGAAGCAAAATATAATATAAAGGAGCTTTGCCTTTTCCCCTGTACAAACAGTGGGATTTTTTTAACTTGACTTCGACATGACTAAAAACTAGCGAAGAGGTAAAAACTTAAAATTCCTTTACAGGCCAATTGGATTGCATTAAACCCAACACACCAACCACTAGGTTTATCACATTTCCTCGTGTTTGCTAATGAAAAAAATATTTATTTGAATTACCTTCTCTCACACCTTTTGAAGTAAGTCATTTACAACTAATTAATTATTGGCCTTTTGTGGGTTTCAGTTAACTTAACTAATAAAGTCTCTAATAGTTGAATAAAAGATTTGGGATTCAATCTCCGTCAATACCAAAAACCAATTAGTATCTTGGTCTGATTATAAAAAACTATATATATATATATATATATTATTGGCCTTTCAATTTATTATTTAAGACCATAAATTTTTTTTTCTTTTTTCCTAGCTGTTCCAAAATGTAGTGTTTTCTAGCTTTCAAAGGGAACATATAATATAAATCTAAAGAGAGGTTAAATCTTTATATATAAAAGTGGCTATGCTGCTACGGTGCGTGCTTCAGCACTGTGCACTCAACGTATTTGCACTGTGCAAGTACTGTAGCGGCAACAGTGCTTTGATGAGGCACTCTTCTTCTTCTTCTTCTTCTTCTTCTTCTTTTTTTCCTTTTATATATTGTTGTATTGATACAACAAATTTCACAATTATTGAGGTGTCAATTTCTTATAAGTTAAAATAAAATAATAAAATATAAAATTGTGACCAGTCACAATTGAAAATAAATGTTTTGTGAAAAGCGGCAATGCCACTACAGTTTGCACTGTTCATCTATAGTGTTATTTTGGTGAGCCACTTTGTCTTTTTTTTTTTTTTTTAGTTTTGAATAGTAACTACAGTTCCAAGCGGCACTGTAGCTACAATTTTTTTTTTCTAAGCGACTATGCCGCTATAGTGCTTCGGCACTGTGCACTCAGTGTGTTTGCACTATGCAAGCATTGTAGCAGCAATAGTGCTTTGGTGAGGCACTTTGTCTTCTTTTTTTTTTTTTTTTTCAGTCTTCTGTTTGTATTTTTTTTTTTCCTTTTATATATATTGTTGTATTGACACAACAAATTTCACAATATTTTCACAATTATAGAGGTGTCAATTTCTTATAAGTTAAAATAAAATAATAAAATATGAAACTGTGACCAACCACAACTAAAATTAAATGTTTTGTGAAAAGAAGCAATGCCGCTACAGTTTGCACTGTTTATCTATAGTGTTATTTTGGTGAGCCACTTTGTTTTTTTTTTTTTTTTTTTTTGAACAATAGCTACAGTTCCAAGTGGCACTGTAGCTACAGTAGCTACAGTTTTTTATTTTTTATTTTTTTTTCCTGTCTGCCGTTTGTACATTTTTTTTTTCTTTTATATATATTGTTATATTGACACAACAAATTTCACAATATTTTCACAATTATTGAAATGTCAATTTCATTGCCACTTTAGTGTTTTAGCATTGTTCATCTACAATGCCATTTTAGTGAGCCACTTTGTCCTCTTTTTTTTTTCTTTTTTCTTTTTTTTTTTTTTTAGTTTTGAACAGTAACTATAGTACCAAGTGGTACTGTAGCTACAGTAGCAACAATTTTTTTTTTTTTTTCAGTCTTCCTTTTGTACTTTTTTTTTTCTTTTATGTATATTGTTATACTGATACAACAAATTTCATAATATTTTCACATGTGTCAATTTCTTATAAGTCAAAATAAAATAATAAAATATGAAACTTTGACCAACCACAACTAAAAATAAATCTATATATATAAGCACGAATGCGCTAAATCACTGTAGCTACAGTGCTTTGATTTCATGAGTAACTTTTTTTTTTCTCAAGTTTTGAACAATAATTACAATGCCAAGTGGCACTGTAGCTACAATAGCTATAATTTTTTTTTTTAAATATTTATGGAAGCTGGTATATATATTGTTATATTAACATAACAAATTTCAAAATTATTGACTTGCACGAATGTGCTAAATCACTGTAGCTACAGTGCTTTGGTTTCATGAGCCACTTTTTTTTTTCCCAAGTTTTGAACAGAAATTACAGTGCCAAGTGGCACAGTAGCTACAGTTTTTTCTTTTTTCTTTTTTATTTTCAGTAATCGGTTTTTTTTTCCTTTCAAATATTTATGTAAACTGGTATATATATTGTTATACTGACATAATAAATTTCACAATATTTTCACAATTATTGACGTGTCAACTTTTTACCAGTCGAAATAAAATAATAAAATATGAAACTGACCAATCACAACTAAAAATAAATGTTTTGAGAAAATGTTACAACACTTATTGTGCAGTGCTTTGGGTTTATTCAACTGGCACGGTAGGTACAGTGCCTAAAGTTTTTTATTTTATTTTTTTAGTAATCGGTTTGTGTTTTTTTTTCTTTTAAATATTTATGTAAGCTGGTATATATATTGTTATATTGACACAACAAATTTCACAACATTTTTACAATTATTGACATGTCAATTTCTTACAAGTCGAAATAAAATAATAAAATATGAGACTGTGACTAATCACAACTAAAAATAAATTTTTTGAGAAAATGTTACAATACTTATTGTGCAGTGCTTTTGGTTTATTCAACTGGCACGGTAGCTATAGTGCCTAAAGTTATTTTTATTTTTATTTTATTTTTTCAGTTATCGGTTTGTGTTTTTTTTTCTTTTAAATATTTATGTAAGTTGGTATATATATTGTTATATTGACACAACAAATTTCACAATATTTTCACAATTATTGACGTGCCAGTTTCTTACAAGTCAAAATAAAATAATAAAATATGAGACTGTAACCAGCCACAACTAAAAATAAATATTTTGAGAAAATGTTACAACACTTATTGTGCAGTGCTTTTGGTTTATTCAACTGGCACGGTAGCTATAGTGCCTAAAGTTTTTTTTTTAGTAATCGATTTGTGTTTTTTTTTTATTTAAATATTTATGTAAGCTGGTATATATATTGTTATACTGACATAACAAATTTCACAATATTTTTATAATTATTGACGTGTCAATTTCTTACAAGTCGAAATAAAATAATAAAATATGAGAATGTGACTAACCACAACTAAAAATAAATGTTTTGAGAATATGTTACAACTCTTATTGTTATCAGAATGTTTTCACAATTGTTGAGATCTCAGTTTTTTATACATCAAATAAAAAAAATGCTAAGTTCACAACATTTTAACATTAATTTATATAGTGCCTAAAGTAGTTTTTTTTTTTTTTAGTTATCGGTTTGTGTTTTTTTTTTTTTTTTTTTAATATTTATGTAAGCTTACATATCTATTAACTATATAAAAAGAGCCGAAGGTTCATGAATAGTGTTTTTTTTTTTGGTTTATTCAACTAGTGAGGTACACTTTCTCTTTTTTTTTTCTTTTTTTTTTTCCCCCTTCAAGTATGCCAGTTGGTTTGAACTTTGTTTTTATTTTTGTTTTGTTTTTTTTAAAGATCTTTATATGTTTACTTTGTACTTTGCAATGCAAGTTTACATTGTAAATACACAAAAGTGGTTAATAAATATTATACACATTTACACAAAAAATGGTAAATATTGTACAAAGTTTGTAAATGTGTACAAAATTTGCCAATTTTTTTGTGTCTACAATATAAATTTACATTGTAATTAAGTACAATGTATACATAGAGATATTATGAAAATGTTGTAATGCATGTGTCAATTCCTTATGGGTCAAAATAAAATAAAATAAAATAAAATAAAATAATAAAATATTATACCGAGATCTAGCACAACTAAAAATGTCGTGACATTTTGTTGTTATTACAATATATTTACAACTATTAAGGTGTAAATTATAGGTTAAAATAAAATAATAAAATATTGGATTGAGATTTGTCATGGTCTTATACGATTGAGATTAATTTTTTATGACAAAATTATCAAAATTCTTAAAATTAATGTCTCTTTTGATTAATGTAAATCTCTATATATTTTAAAAATCAAATAATTTTTATTTTTATTTTGTGATATAAATAAAATTTAAAATTGATCCTAATCACTATGTTTTTTTTGCCCATGGATAGCACGTGTCTTGCACGTACTGCCTTGACTAGTATAAAGGCAACATAAATGTACTTTGCCTTTTCCCCTACAAACGGAGGATTTTATTTTCTTGACTTTAACATCACAAAATACTAGCCAAGAGGTGAAAACTTAAAAAACAGTTATTGCCTTACCGGCCTATTGGATTGCATTCAGCCCAACACACCAACAACCAGGCTATGAAATTTCCTTGTGTTAGCTAATGAAGATTTTTTTTTTTTTTTTTTTTTTTTTTTTGAGGGAAGAAGAAATATTTATTTGATTTAACCTTTTGTAACAACTCTTGGAGTGGGTCCAACACCACAACTTAATTATTGGCCTTTCGATTTCTTATTTAAGATCATATAAATAAACAAAAATGCAAACTAATAATATATATATTGAAAATTTTCTTATATTATATTAAAATACTTTTGTACTTGGAGGATTGATAAATACATTATTTATTAATATTTTTATATTTCATTAATATTTTTTATTTTTCTTACAACATTTGTGAAAATACATTTTGAAAATTGTTTAAATTTTCTAAGATATATGCGATAATTATTATTAATCAATTTTTCTAATTTTACAATTTTAATTTCTTTATTTGTATTTCAATTAATAATGATATTATCATGGTTTGATATCAGTCAAACTTTAATCTTATCTCAAAACTTTGAACCTCTCATTTTTCTAGTTACGTGGATAACAACAAATTTTACCACTCAAGATCAAATCATGGCAAAAATAAAAGTTACCCCTTTTAAGGTTGATTAATTATCATTTTTGTTATCTGAGCATTCTCTTTGGTTTAGCTAAAATATTATTCCAATAAATAAATAAATAAATAAAAGCCTAATAAACTCCAAAAACCCACATTGGGTTATTAACTTAGTAACCAAAATAAAATTTCGCAACCTTGCTTCCCTAAAAATAGAGGTAGCTTAGAAATGGCGGTGGTTTTAGTGGTTTCTCACCTGACTTTGTGGACTATTATCATAATTCTTGTGGTTGTTAATACATGGACTTAGTGGGTTTAATTTGTGGTGGTTGTGGAAGAGATGGGTCACTGCACAAATAGGAGGAGGGGTTGAAGCTATGCAGGGACATAACAAAATTCATATCCTCCATTATTGATCAATCAATTAATTTCAAGAGTGGTTCTAAATAGAGATTTTTTAAGCGATAGTTTTAAGATGGGTCATGACATGAAGGTTGCGTTTGGAATTTGAGAAAAAGTTAGCTTATTTTACTTTTTTGCTTATTTTTGCTCCTAAAGTGGGTCCTATTGCACTGTTAAGGGGGTCCCATTGCTCCAAAATTTAGCTTTTAACTTTTTTTTTTTAACATACTTTTTCAGTTTCAACAAAATAAGCAGTTCCCAAATAGACTTGAAGTAGAAAGGTTTATGGATTTTCTACGATGATTGAAAGTTGAAACAACTTTTTTTTTTTTTTAAATTATTATTTCTGTTGTGGATTTTGAATTAGTTGAAGAAGGAAAATTAGAAGAAAAGAAGAAAATGATATTTAAATGAAGCAGAATTTAGAATAGAGAATCAAAATGTAAGTTGTTGTGAATATTACTATTTAGTTAGCTAAACATCAAACAACTACATGCAAAAAAAACATCAAACAACTCACCCTTAACACGAAAAAACCCACTATTGACTATTGTCTATGTTCCAAAGCTTTACACAAATACGTTCACCTCCAATGGGCCTAAACCCAAAAGACACAACAACACATTACCTAGTCAGACATAACATGTAATGCCATCTAAGCCATGACCTCCTCAAAATATCAAAAGCCCAGAGCCCAATATAATAATAAAAATATCAAAAGCCCAAAAACAATTTTAAAAAAAAAGAAAAAAATAGTCACCACCGCCCTTGTAATTGTAAATCCAATTATGCTAAAATTGAAGAATGTATATTATAAAAAATAGAGCTAATATCTATTCAGTGTTTACAAAATATTAATAAAAGAAAATACACAAAGTGGTAGATTATTGCATGCGGTGTTTGTTATTGGTTGGAGATGTTTTTGTAGTTTGAGGGGAGTAACGAGGGAAAGGTTAGATATATCATGTATCTGTTCGTACTTCATAGTTGATTAAAAATCTTTCTTTGGACGAATAGAGAACACACATAAAAGTTTAAGTTTTCACAATTTATGGCAAATGTCTGTCGAACCATTTATGGAGTGTTTGAATAGCATGATTTGGGCATCATGTAAATTTGTATTTGAGTAATTAATTTTTTTTTTTTTTTGATAGTTTTAAAATATCAAAGATTTGAATTTGACCAAATCTACCAAAATTTTAAAATTTTAAAATCATTCGATTGAAAATATATCTAAAATCAATGCATTTGAAATATATTGATTTAAATTCCAAATCTAAATTCAAATTCAAGTTTACAAATGCAACTTTAGCAACTTCAAAACATTACATGTCAAAAGAAAAAAAAATGTGAGCGTGTAATGGTTGAAATTACTCAGAGCCAACGAAATATTTAATACTAATTGAATTTTTGATTTCCAGTGACTGATTTAGGTATATCAATACATGAACCGTGATAGCAGAGGTTCAAAACACAAGCAGCCAAAGTTGCATCAACACTGCAAACTAATGACACTTACCAAAGAGCAAAACAGAACCTGCAAGGCTGCAACAACACTGCTGCAACATAAAAAACTACACAGCAATTTTGATTGCTTCACGCCATATACAACATCTTAATCTTTAAAGACACATGGAGACACTCCCCAATTTGAACAAATAACTCTGTTCTAACAGTTTTCTAGTTTGGATGAATAATGAAAACATATACAAATTATTTACTCTTTCAAAATTTAAAGGGAAATTTCAATAAATAGAATTTTTAGCTGTATCAAAGCCATTACTTGCAAGCCCACCAGCGAAATACTTGACATTCTTAAACCACTCCGAAGATCAAATGCAAATTTAACTAAAACATCACCCTTTTTTTATATAATCTTTTCAAGAGGTTCATATGCTTGATACACTGAAACAATAACATTGTTACAAAAAATACAATAACGAAGGCAACCATGCAGGGAGAATCAACCACTTATGTACATTATGGCTGATTGACCATAATGGTCCATTAGCAAATGTCTTAAAAGCACTTATTAACCAGAACTTTTTTTTTTTTTTTGGTTGTTGTAAGTATTAGATACAAGAAGTATCAGTTCTTCCATATGGTGTTATTTCTTTGGAAATTGGGAGCTCCCTCTCTCTAAGTCAAATTGGGTTCTCACTAGTAGCACTATTGCAACTGCAAATTCTCACCAAGGCAGAATCTGCAACGAATCAGGTAGCAATGCTGCAGCAATAGTGACAACATAATTACAACAACAATACAATGACCAAGGCACTCAGGCAGGAGAGAATCAGCAATTGATATTCTGGTTGCTTGAGAGAAAAACTATATCCTGTACGATCTGGCACTTGAATATCCTTGAGATGTTGGTATTTGAAGCCTATCAATTATAACAATAGCAAAATAAATAAAAAGGGAAATTTTATAAACAATGCAAAAAAGAAAAAGGTCTATAATGTATAAATGGAGAATTGCAAGCTTACAAACTGTGATTCACAGCAAGTAAACTTGAGCACTCAAGTTTATCACCTATCACAACGAACAAACTTGGTAATCTGAATGAGTATTAAACAACTGTTACAACAACAATACTATTGTAATAATAAGGTCAATCCCACGATAATTTAACAAATGAGGATTTTTTTTTTTTGGAGAATGCAACAAATGAGGAATTAATTCAAGAACAAGAGACCGACACACCAAAAGTATCCCCATTTATGGTCGTTGTCCAATTTAAAAGATCACGGATTCGACAACTTCTGGCATTAGAATTTGAATCATTTCATTCTTTCTAATTAAATCTTTCATTGTGTAGCAACAAAATGATAAAGGAAAGGAAATATGTTTTATTGCTAGTATGAACCTTTGGTAATGCAGTAAATATAATAGTATAATTGATTAAAGGGTAATATAATACCTGTGATTTCTCAAAAATGTTGAGGGCACTTTGGTTGTCCACCTCTTGACTTACCTTCGCAGATGCTCCAACAACTCTAAATCACCAAGCTTGTAGGTTTTGTAGCGTTCCCCTTGAATCCTATACCAAAAACAAACAAAAGGAACATGCTTGACTTTCCAAAAATCAGGGCCTTCATCTGGTTGCATACTAAGCACAAATTCCCTCGGCATTTCAAAAAATTCTAAATCTTTGAGGTTTTTCAGGTGGTGGATGCCAGAGGGCACCTCCTCCAGGAGTGGGCAAGGTCCAATTTCAATCTTTTCAAGAAGAGGCAGGGCACCTTCATCTATTATCAACCTATTCAAATTTTTCAAATTTGTGAGTCCTAGAAACTTGAGTTTCTGGAAGCCTCCTTCCTCAATATGTAATTGTCCACCTTCATATCCATGATAAATCACAAGATTCATCAAGTTAGGTAGAGCTTGAAAGATCTCTAATGGATCATCTATTAATCTTGACCAAGTCAAACCAATTCTAACTATACACTTGAGTTTAGGAATCCATTCTGGCAAGTTTTCAAGTCGCCCTCTTAGGACAAGAGATTGTAGGAGGATTGGAGGAGAAGACATTGATTGTAATTCAATTACTTCTTGCTCACTTATTGCACTGATTTTCAATGACCGAAGGTGGATCATTTTCTCCAATGTAGTGCATTAAGCAATCCCATTTTCTCTCTTCAATTTGGAGATACTCAACTTTCTCAATTGGCTCAATCTTCCCAATTCTGAAATAAGGGTGTTGTTGTTGACTTCCACTTTATGAAGCTTCTGTAAGGACTCTAACTTCCCAATACCACTTGATATCTTTACCGCTCGCCGATGATCAATATTATATTCAATATCACGATTTATAAAGTAGGCCGCAAGATATCGTAGTTTAAGGAGCCCGTTGATCTCTTTTGGTAGCTCGGACACAAGGGAACGTTTCAAATCCAAAGTCTCTAAGTTATGTAGTTTACCTATAGACTTTGGAAGAATGTGTACTTTTGTATCTCTCAATCTTAAATATCTTAGATGGAATAGGTTACCCACTTCTTTAGGAATGTCATCTATAGGAGCTCCTTCAAAATCTAGTGTTTTCATGAGCTTAAAATTTTCAAAACAGGTAGTAAGAAAAGAATTGGATACCTCGACTACCCCCACCATAAGAATAGAACGAGTTTGGGAAGTAGAAGTACCCTCCAAAGGAGTATTTACATTGTTTTGAATGGAGAGGTGCCAACCAATTCCATTAAAAATTGAGCAATTACTCATTGAAACATGACAAAAACTCAATTCTTCTAATCTAGAAACAATAACCTCACGCATCATATCATGAACCCGACAAGTTCTAACTTTGCCAACAAAATCAACCTGTGCCACTTGAACCAAACTTCTATGAATGAGTTCACTCAAGCAATCATGTGCAACATCTTCCAACAATTTCCCTTTCTTTTCTTTTACAAAACCTTCAGCTATCCATAGCCGAGTTAGTTTAGCACAATTAATAGAGTAATCCTCTGGAAACATGCCCAAATATAAGAAACATGCTTTGAGATTGTAAGGTAGATCACGATAACTAAAGGATAGAATCTTGGTGATACTTCTAAGGAGGGAATTAGTTTCAAACTCTAAACTAAGACTATCAAGAACTTTGCACCACTCAGAGACAACCTTGGCTTTGGTTGACAAAAGACCACCTATAGCCACAATTGCTAGAGGTAACCCTTCGCATCTTTCAACTATTACACGCGACAAATCATAAAGCTCAGGAGGACATTGCCCCCTTTCCCATTGGAATACCTTCTTGTAGAAGAGCTCCAAAGCTTTTTTAGAAGGAAGAGGCGGTAGCTTGTACACATAATAATATGGAGATTCTTTGTTAGAAGGAGCAACATCCTCACTTCAGGTTGTGATTATTATTCTACCTCCTTTGTCATTCTCTGGGAAAGCACATTTTATATGTTCCCAAAATCCTATATTCCATATATCATCAAAAATTACTACATACCTTTGTTCACGCAAATAGTGCTTCAATTCTTCAATTAGTGATATCACTTTCATTGTGTCAATTTCCTTAGGAGCAAACTCCTTCTTTGCCTTGTAGAACTGTTTTATCATTTCTCTTAATAGTTCCTCCATCTTGTATGATTGAGACACAGTGATCCAAGCATAACAATTGAAGTGAGCTACAATCTTCTCATTGTCATACACTTTTTTAACAAGAGTGGTCTTGCCAAGCCCACCAATGCCGACCACCGAACACACCATGCAATTAGATGATCCTTCTACTAGCCAATTTATCAATTTGTCTCTATGTGACTCAATGCCCACAACCTCTGCCTCCTCAATGAAAAGGGATTCCACTCGAGGGTCAAGCCATGTATCACTTCTAGTGTCGCTGCCCAATCCTCCTTGATTTATAGTGTTGAAGTGATATCTAACAGCCCGCTCTCTCTTTTCCTTGAGATTTTTATTGATATCTTGAATCTTATAGGCTATCACACTTCTTGCTTTCAATTTTATGGTAAATCGAAAAACTTTAGGGAGAAAATATAATCCTGGCCTTCGCCCATGAGAACCTTCTGCGAAATGAAGTATGTATTCGTCAATAACATCTTCTATGTGATAAGCTTCTTCCCTTATCTGTTTCACCCATGTTTTCTCAACATTGCTCATGTCCCCTGTTTCAGTCCTAGCATCTGCGTCCTTGAGGAAGGACTGAATAATCTCCAATTCGTCTTTGATGTTTGCAACTTTAACGTGGATACCCATAAAAAATTTTGCTTCATGGACTAACAACCGGACCAAATTCTCAGTAACGAGGCCAACTGCAATTTCTGCCATTTCTTCTTCCCTCTTAGATCATTTAAGTACACACACCATTTGCTATACTGTTGCTTTTCGTATAATCACTAATATGACTATAGATGATTGAATGGTTCTTTTATTTGAACTATCTAAAAGGGTTGTTGATCTACAAACAAGGAGGCATGGAAATGGGTTCGGGTGACACGAGTGGCTAAGTTTGTAGATAGAGATGGAGAAGTGGAAAAATGATGATGCGGAATTCTTAGAATCATGGGTTTTGAAGTCATTGATGATCCTGGTATTGGTTTCAAGAAAAAGACCGGGTGTTGAGTTAGATTGAGGTTATGGACGGTGATGACTATTTGGTGGGATATATTGAATATTAATGTGAACAAGGACTTAGCTTGGAGAAGTGGGTCTGGTATTTTGGTGGAAAAAGATAGGTGAAGTGTAGTTAGGGGAAATGGAATAGAAACCTGCAATTTCGGTATTGCTCCAATGACTTCTACTTCTAGGTTTTTTTGGTAAAAGGGCACTTGCATTAACGACGAGGGAAGAGTTCTAGTTGTAGTTGTGTCAAAGGAATTGGACAAAAGAGTCAAAGATTCAAACACCGTGAATAATGGGGAAATTTAGTAGTGTGATCTAACAAAAGCGGTACATTTATTTTGCGTGGAGGGAGAACGAACAAAGCGAAATTTCCATTGCACACACACACCAACTTTTTTTTAACAAAACTTTCTTTAAAATTGAGTCTTACATACTATTTATATATTTAAAAATTATTTTATTGAATAATATAAAAAATTTAGTAGTGTGATTTAACAAAAGCGGTCCATTTATTTTGCGTGGAGGGAGAACGAGCAAAGCGAAATTTCCATTGCACACACTCACCAACCTTTTTTTTAACAAAACTTTCATTAAAATTGAGTCTCACGGTACTATTCACATATTTAAAAATTATTTTGCTACAGTGTTTTCAATTTTTTATTTTCAACAAAACAAGTGGTATCCCAACACACCTTAAGTGTCCGTTTAACAAAGATTATCTTTGTCAACTTATTTTAATATTCAGCTTATTTTTAGTTTTATTCATGGATCCCACTATACTTTTTGATACTATTTATGGATTTCATTGTACTATTTTAACTAACTTTTACCTTTATTTACAGTATTTTTAGTAAAAAAAATTTAGTTTAAGAAAAATAAGTTGATCCCAAGCGAACCCTACAGATACAATACATTTTCAATTTTTTGAACTAAGAGTCTATTTAGTAGGAAGAATGGAAAAGTGGGAGGATATAAAATGCATAGAGAATAGAAAAGATTTTAATTTCTCTCATTTGTATTTAGTTGGGAGGGTGAAAAAGTTGATGAATGGAAAACTTTTTTGTTTTGTTGAAAATAAAGTTTGTATAAATTGACCATCATGTCCCTATTAAATAAAATAAAAGGTAACACATTATACTTTTTTTTAAAATTATGTATAAATAGACACTAATTAAAGTATATATAAAAAAAAAAGCATAACAAAATGTTTTCAAAAAAAAAGAGAAAAAAAAAAACTAAAATTAATGAGAAAATAAACATATGAGCAAAAAAAAAAAAAAAGAGAGAGAGAGAGAGAGAGAGAGAGATAGCTACACGCCAGAAAAGTCAAAGAAAACAAAAAGAAGAAAAGGAGGTACGTTCAGACCTCAGACAAAAGAAAAGATGAAAAAAATAATAAAGAATGAAAACCATCACGTCTGTAACGAAGAAAAAATATAAGGAGAAAAAAGTCAACACATCAGTAACAAAGTAAAAAAAAAATGAAAGGAAAAAATAAAAAGTGAACATGGGACTTGAAGGTAAATTTAAAAGATATTTTTAGGAGTTTATTTTATAAGTTTTTTCTTATCAGTTCTTTTTTTTTCTATTTTGAAGAGAAAGTTTTTTAGTGAACTAAAAGAGAAAATATTTGAATCTCATCATTTATTTTTCTTCCTTTCCACTTAACTAAATACACTTTAAAAAAAACTTTTATTTTAAAATTTTTTTAAAAAATTTTTTCACTCTTTCCATGTCACCTCTAAACAAACGCACCTTTAAAAATGAGTCACGAATTCCAAGTGAGAATAGAATCTCTGTCTCCTTCTTTGTGCTTGCTAAGTGATCTCATTTTCTTTTTGATCTCTAAGTTGATTATTTAAACATCTTGATTCATGTGTCACAACCGGCAGTAGTAGTTTTTGATGAGGTGGGATGGGTCCCGTCTTTGTAGTTTTCTTTTCCTTCGTTGAATTCTCCAAAAAGGTAATGAAGAATAAATGGTCTTGTTTCTTGGCCTCTCATTTTGCTTATTTTTACGAGGGTTGTGTTAACGGCTCTTTACGACCCAGCTTTTTTGCAACCTTTTTGCATCTTTGTGTGTCTTTTTATCAGATGTGGGTCAGCTTTATGGAAAAGAAGATAAATGAAGAAAGAGACCAAAACGCAGGCGTCTTTCACAGGAAAACAACACCAAAACAAATACTGGAAGTAAGGCTCTCAATCTATTTTGATTGTTGGGACCTTAAGACAATGACTAAATCAGAACCTTATTCACTAAACCTTTTTTTTTTTGTTAAATATTACTTTAAAAAAATAAGGAAGAAAAAAGAGAAGAAAATATCTTAATGTAAACCACTAGATAGAGGTGTGAATGGTAGGAATAGGATACAGTTAAATCAAAAACAGAAAATGTAGAATGCTTTGTACCTTGTGAAGCTCAAGCATGGTGTAAGGCAGTCTTAGCCGTTAAAAGCGAGCAATGTTCGTGCCACACTGCCACATAATTCGACATGTGAAGAGTTGTAAGCAGTAAAAGTGTGGACCTTTTTTTTTTTTGTGACAAAAAGTACGCAGTTTTTATTTTTTTTTATGACACTAGCATTTATCATTAAAAGTGGATCCACATCATGATAAGCAATGACTTCTGGCTTATGTGTCCTCAGAACTCTTACCACTACCAGAGTAAACTAGTTTACAGTTGCACAAAACCAGACCAAGTGAGAGAGGTTTTACACAAATCTGAAACTGAGGTTTTTAGGGACAAACCTAATGGGAACGTCAAAAGGAGAACAAGGTCCGAAGCACCACTGCAAAGAAGCTTTTAATTTTTTTTTTTTTAAATCACTTTTTTATGCTTTAAATGGAGAGGCAAAATTTCCAGGAATGAATTCAAAGAAACTAAGTTTTGAGATTGTTCTTTATTTTTTATTTTTAGTCTTTTGATTTCAGTTTTTCTTAATTAAGAGAGAATGATTCTTCAGCCTGTGAGGGGAAGATTACAAGTTGTAAAATGCTAAAGCCAAGTAGTAAATAAATGAAACAATGAATGTGGTTGATGAGTTTCAACTATTTAATAAATAATTTTTTTAAATTATTTTTTAGTAGTAGGCTACTACTAAAAAATAATTTAAATTATTTTGGAGTTGGGTAATTGGGTACCCAATTAAAACCCAATAAACATTAGTGTTAATTGGGTTTAATTGGGTTAATACCCATTTAACCCAACTAATAATTGGGTGGGTTTGGGTCTATTTTAAGTGAGTGGGTTTGGGTGGCCAAATGAGTTTGGGTTGATTTTGCCACTCCTAGTAGTAGCGCATTAGTTTGTGAGCTTTAAGTAGTAAAATTTGTAATATATCTCATCATTTTTTTTTCTTTGAATTTTTCTCTTAATTGCTTAAATTTTGGGGCTAAACAAATATTAAAATTTGAGATCCTTTTTCACTAGGGATGCTTTAGGCAGTTGCCTAACTTGCATAAGGCACCAACCGACCCTGATTGAAAGACAAAGAAATGAAGGTTTTTTTTTAATAAAAAAAAAAAAAAGAAAAATCGATAGTAGGGTAGCGAGATCTGAAAATTTTGAAAAATCACCAAAATTGAAATTAGTATTTGTTCATTGTAGCATGATACTAGATTGTGTCCACAAATATGAGATTATAGTGTTATTAAAGGCAATGAAATTCGACAAGCTTACATTAAACTTGCCCCCCCCACCCCCCCTTCCCTCCCCCATGTTCAAATCCTAGCTGTGTCCTTGTTTGGAAGAGTGGTTCACTGAAGATTCTTGTATCATCAATTATAATCTTATCAATTCATGTAAACAAGCAAATATGACATTATCTTTTCTGTTCTATTCCTTTTCTTTTTCTTTTTCTTTTTTTTCTTTTTTTTTTAATCTTTGTTTATCAAGATGTGAATCCTTCATCTTGTTAAGTAATAAACTCGATCTAGGAATAGGAAGTTTTGAAGAAATTGTTTTTGGTTGAAGTTCCTCCCTCCCTTGCCAAAAGCTAAGAGGGTGTTTTTCATACCATAAAGCAGGTCAGCCATGAACAAAATAATTGATTCCAAAAGTTTTTAGTTTGGTGACAATTAGTTCAAAAAGCTTGTTCAAACTTCTAAATAAGGCTAGAAATATTCACACACAAAAGTCGTTATTTTCATTTTTTCCCAATACAATCCCTTCAAAATCCCAAATTCATGAACAGCATGTTAAATAGTGTTAATTATGATGATCCCTCGAAAATTAGTGGGTCAAACAATCCGGATTCTGATGTTGGGCCTGAAAAGAAAAGAAAGACTATCAAAGGTGATCGGTGGGGACCTGGTCAAAGATTCTTCGATGGTAAAGTCAGTGAGTTGAAGTTGAAAAGAGAAAATACTTCTGAGAACTTTTTTAGGAAAAAGTGTGCGAATGAATTACCTCTTCGTAGAGAAATGTTTTTATAGTGCATATTGAACGGTTATCCGCTCTATCAAACGTTCCTTCTGTTGAGAAATTCATTAAAGTTAGAGGTAACTTAAATAACTTCCATGGTAGTTATTTTATCTGGAACGATGCCTCCTCTTGGCTTGTGGAAGCCTCGGTTCATAGGTAAAAACTACCTTTGCCAAGACTTCTCATCCTCGTCTGTCATTATGGGTAGATGAGTCCCCGTCCGTCCTTCATTAAAGATGGACGAGGCCTACAAGGACGGCTCGTCCGTCCTTTACTGGGGACGGACGAGGTTTAGTAGGACAGCTCGTCCGTCCTTTACTGGGGACGGACAAGGTTTGCTGGGACGACTTTGTCGTGCCCTATCCTTTTTCTTCTTTGGACGACGTGTGTGGACGAGACTGGGAGATGGCTTTTTCTCCAACACCATTAGTTGCCCCGTGTCCACATGGGTCGTTCAGCAAATTGGGTGACTTATTGACACGTCTTTGGACATACATATCTGGTGTCAATTGAATAATATGCCATGTGTCAATGTTTTATTGGCGATTAGTCTCGTCGATTCAGTTTTTCAAGGTAGGTGCCACGTGTCACTCTCGTATTGGGTGTGTTGTTTTAAATGCACAACTCAACCTCCTATAAATAGTGGAATGCCCCACTTAACCTTCCTTGTTCCTGAAATTTACTTCTTTGACATCTAGCGTCCATAGCCTCGTCTAAGAGTCCTCTGTCTAGAGTCCTCGTCCGTCTAGAGCCAGGTATTCTTCTTCCCTTCGTCTTTGGTTTTAAGTTTCTTTTATCAAAAATGTCAGTTACTTCTTCGTCCGCTGACAGTATTGATAGGGATATAGACAAGTATTATGATGATAGTAGTGAGAAGTCTAGCTCAAGTAGTACTAGTGACGTCAGTGGAGGAAATACGGACGAGGACTATTCCTTTGGGGCCCCTGGGTTCCCTCTTGAAGTCCTCCAGGAACAAGTCAGGAGAGCTTCTGGCTCTCAGGCTGAGTCTCCGTCCAATATTCCCTCGTCTAATCCGATGGACGAGGAGGAAACTATTTTTAGTTGTGCTGTTGGGGTTCATTCTAAGACGGATGAACAAAGACTTAACAATCTTAAAGTTTGGTACCAAATTGCGAACGAGTTTAACCCTAGGTTGCCTATCCGCGGAGAGTGGTGTTGTAATCCCCACTTTGGAATTGGTGTTTATGAAGCTTATTTTCTAGGTGGTCTATGGTTCCCATTGAACGCATTTGCTAGAGAGTTGTTAGTCAGGTTAGGTTTAGGTGTTTTTTAATTTAATCCCAACGCTTGAAGACTAGTTATCTCAATGCAAATTTTGTGGAGAGAAGTTTTTGGTGGGGATCGTCCACTCACTGTGGACGAATTCCTCTATTGCTATAAGCCTTCTGAAATAAGCCAATCCGAAGGTTTTCACCAGTTCACCGCCAGGGCAAACGATTGTAGGTTAATCAAGTCCCTAGCTTCGTCTGATAGGAAATGGAAGACGGAATACATCTTTATCTCTGGTTTTTGGGCAGGGAACCCTGTGGACGTTGGCAGGGATCCCTTCCCTCCATATACTGGGGACTTGGGGAACCTTCGTCCTGAAGGTACGTCCCTCCCCCTTATTTACCTTTCTCTCTTCTTTTTTTTTTTTTTTTTACTTGTAATTTCTAACTTTTGCTTACTATTTTGCAGCCATCAAACGTCCATCTCTGAGTAAATTTCTTTGTGACCGCGTTCATAGGGCCCGTCTTCACCCAGACAGGAGTTTCCGTTCTCTTATCACTGAGACGTCTTGCCAAGTAGGGTTTTGGTCCTGAACCGTCGAACAAGGCTATTGCACACGAGGTTACTGTGCGCAAAAGTAAGTTTGAAGTTTTTTTTTTTTTTGAAAACTTTACGTTATTCATTCCTTATCCGTCTATCATCTCAACTTAGGAATGTCAACAATGAAAGGAAACAAAGGGAAGGAAGTTGTGGGTGAAGGTAAACGCCCTGAAGTTCAGTCTCAAGACCGTCCTGAGGTATAAACACAAGTTCATCCAACGGCTGGGGACAAAAGGAAATTTTTGCCAAAGAACCTCGATTTAGAGGGGCTGCCTAGTCGTCGAGACAAGAGAGTGAAGCACAGCTCGTCTAAAGGGATTAAACCTAAGGCTCCCCTATCTCAGCTTCCCATTCAGATAGTTGAGGTGGATTTGTCCACTCCAATTGAGTCCTCCCCATCCAAAGCTCCTTCGTCCAAGTTTACTGCGCCTGGCTCGTCCCAGCCTTCTGGAAAATCCTCTTTAAACATCATTGAGCATGAAGATCTAGCTTGGGAGAGATTTCAACTGGCCGTCCTGGACGAAGATATAAACGCTTGTTATGACATGGGCTTGAAGTAGATTGAACACTTTGGCGTCCATGACCTTTTTAAAGTATGTTCATATTCCTTTCTCGTCCTTATGTATTTAATAACTTTTTCTTCATTTAACTCTTCTTTGTCTTCACCTTTCTATAGGCCATGTCCAAGTTTATAGCAGTGTCTAGACAGGCAACAGAACTAGACAGGACAAGGATTCAGCTGGAGACAAGGATTCAAGAAGTGAACAATGACTGCAAGAGATGGCTTGGGGTAGCTGCCAAAGCTAAGGAGGAAGTTGCTGAGCATAAAAAGCTGACTGAGGAGTTAAGGACGAATGTATCAGAGAAAGATATTCGTATTGACCATTTACAAAAAGTAAATGAAGAGCTGAGCACTCATCTCTCCAAGGCGAAAGAGGACGCTGTGGCTGAATTCAAGTCGTCCAAAGAATATACGGACGTCCTGGATCGCAATTATGCAACTGGTTTTGAGGACTTCAGAATGGATGCTATTGAAAACTTTCCTGAAGTTGACTTCAACTCAATCAAACTCAACCTTGCCGCCAATACTAGTTCTCTTATTCAGATTGGCTCTGATGACGTCAATGTCGAGGACGATGCTTCAACTCTACCTCAGGACGCTTCCAATGCAGATGCTCCCCAGACTTAGAAACTTTTAATGCTGTTTTGCCGTTGTGTGTTTTTTGTTTGGTCCATTGTTTTTAGGACCTTTTCATGTATTGTTAGTACATTCACCTCGTCCAAAGTTTTAGGACGAGTTTCTAAACAAGTTTGATCTTTCAAGGGTGTTTAAACGTTGGTCGTTTACCCTTAACGACTTGAATGAATGCTACTATTTTTCTTTTACATATGTAAGGACGGGATTTTTAACTTCATACTGTGCTTGACTTCGTCCACATTTCATACATAAGTTTTCATCATTGTTACTGGGACTTCACCGTATGAAATTGTAACTATTAGCATTACCTTTCCTTTGACTTGTCTAATTTTTAGACTTAATGAGGATAAAACCTTACCTTTCTCTCGTCCATCTACTGGACTGTTTTAGGTCTTTGAGACAACTACCTAAGCATTTCCTCATCTATAGCCTAGATGTAAATTGTATTTTTCTATAGTTTGCTCGTGTGGACGAGTATGCCTTGGGCTTGCTATAGATTGCAGGCTTTGCTTCGTCCATTTCTTTGGACCAGCATGCCTTGATTACAGGCTTTGCTTCGTCCATTTCTTTGGACGAGTATGCCTTGATTGCAGGCTTTGCTTCGTCCATTTCTTTGGACAAGCATGCCTTGTGTAAGTGGCCTTGCCATTTCTTTGGCCGAGCATTCCTTGTGTAAGTTGACTTTGCTTCGTCCATTTATTTGGACGAACATGCCTGGGAAATTTTTAGACGTTACATCTCCGCGTCCAGAGAATTTTCTCGCCTTTAATTTTTAGTAAGATAAAGATCATTAATTCACACATCATTATGTACATAACATAAAATATTGTTCACAGATGAGGCATATATAGGTTCATGCCTTTAGGAAAATAAATACAAAGCAAACCATAACTTCATCCATAACTTTAATAAAAATAACAAAGCAACACTATAAATACTTAAGAAAACAAACTTGTGTATATAGATAAGTAGATAAATGATTTGCAGGCTCGTCAAGGCTGGCATTCTATTGGTAATACCTCCTCAGGTGCTCAACATTCCAAGGATGCTCCAATTTCCTCCCGTCTAGGGTTTCCAAGTAGTAGGATCCTTGCCTTTTAGAATTAACAACTCTATAGGGACCTTCCCAATTGGGACCCAGTTTTCCATGAGTAGGGTTCTTGGTTGCTAAGGAAACCCTTCTTAGGACGAGATCTCCTATGTTGAAACGCCTTGGTTTTACCATTGTATCATGCTGCTTAGCCATGAGGTTCTTGTATCTCGCTGCTCTTTGCTCTGCATTAGTCCTCACCTCATCAATTAGATCAAGGCTTAGACGAAGTTGTTCCTCGTTATCCTTGCTCTGATATGTCATTACTTTGTGGTTGGCCATATGCACCTCTGCAGGTATGATTGCTTCGGTCCCGTATGCTAGCTTGAAAGGGGTTTCCCCTGTAGGGGTTCTCGTTGTTGTCCGGTACGCCCACAGAACACCTGGTAACTCGTCAGGCCATACTTCCTTAGCCCCCTCAAGCCAAGTCTTGATGATTTTCAACAAGGATCAGTTTGCAACTTCAGCTTGGCCGTTTGCTTGTGGATGGGCAGGTGAGGAGTAGTGATTTTGAATCCCAAAGTGTTTACAGAAGTCTTTGAAAAGTGCGTTATCAAACTATCGTCCGTTGTCGGATATCAATACTCTGGGTACCCCAAATCTGCACACAATGCTCTTCTATACAAAATTCTTGACATTCTATTGCGTGATATTAGCTAAAGGCTCTACTTCCACCCATTTTGTGAAATAATCGATGCCAACCACTAAAAATTTCATTTGCCTCGTGCCCAATGGAAATGGACCCAAGATGTCTAGTCCCCATTATGCAAAAGGCCATGGGGCTGTCATTGGAGTAAGATACTCCGATGGTTGTCTGGGAACATTACTGAATCGTTGGCATTGATCGCAGGCTTTGACATATGCCTTAGCATCAGCTTGCATGTTTGGCCAGTAGTATCCTGCACGGACAATCTTATGGACTAGTGACCGAGCTCCTGAATGATTACCACATGCTCCTTCATGGACTTCTCTCAACACGTAGTTCGCCTCGTCGGGAGCTAGACATCTAAGATAAGGTTGAGAAAAACCCCTCTTGTATAGCACGTCATTCATTAGGACATATCTGGCCGATTTTACCTTTAGCTTTCTAGCTTCGTCCTTCTCTCCTGGGAGCCATCCTTCCTTCAAATATGATAGAATTGGGGTCATCTAGTTTTCTCCACTCTGTACTTGTAGTATTTTTGGGATATCTACACTTGGTATGTACTGAATCTCGTCAAACTCATTTATAGCTTCGTTCGACGAGGCTTCTTTCACTAAGGTGTTAGCCTCCATATTCTCCTCCCTTAGGATTTGGACAAAGTCAGCTTTTTCGAACTTTTTCATTAGGCGCACTACTCTATGAAGGTACTTCTTCATCCGGTCTTCTTTAGCCTCAAACATCCCATTTACCTGACCCATGATCAATTGAGAATCCCCCAAGACGAGTATTGACCTTGCTTTTACGGATTTAGCCAACTCCAGCCCTTTAAGGAGGGCTTCATACTCAAGTTCATTATTTGTCATCTGGTACTGCAGCCGAACTCTATATTTCAACTTATCTCCTTTTGGGGATTGTAGGACTACACCTATTCCTCCTACGTATTGCGTAGACGAACCATCCACATAGATAATCCATTTTTTCTCATCTTCCATCTCAACCAATTCATTATAACTTGGGGTAAACTCTGCTATGAAATCTACCAAAGCTTAAGCTTTTATGGCGAGTCTTGGTTGATATCTGATATCAAACTCACTGAGTTCGACAGCCCATTGGATCAATCGTCCTGCAGCCTCCAACTTGTTCATTGCCTTCTTAAGTGGATGATCTGTCATGACGTTAATGACATGAGCTTGAAAATAATGCCTTAGTTTTCTGGAGGCTGTTATCAACGTAAAAGCCAATTTCTCCATTAACGGGTATCGTCCCTCTGCTCCCCTCAATGCCTTGCTGGTATAGTATACAGGTCTTTGTACCTTCCCTTCTTCCCTCACTAGTGCTGAACTCACTGCGTGTGGGGTGACTGCCAAATATAGGTACAACTCTTCTCCTTGCATGGACGGGCTCAACAACGGGGCTTTAGTGAGATATATCTTCAAATCTTCAAAAGCTTTCTGACACTCGTCGGTCCATTCAAATGCTTTTTTAAGAACCTTAAAAAATGGCAAACATTTGTCAGTAACTTTAGAAACAAACCTGTTGAGGGCGGCAACTCGTCCGGTGAGGGACTGGACTTCTTTAACATTGCACGGAGGCTTTATATCCAATATTGCTTGAATTTTATTAGGGTTTGCTTCAATTCCTCTGTAGGAGACCATAAATCCTAGGAATTTCCCTGATGATACTCTGAAAGCACATTTGTTAGGGTTCAACTTCATTCGATACTGCCTCAGTGTGTCAAATGTTTCCTGCAAGTCGTCCAAATGCCTCTCCTCGTCTTGAGTTTTTACCAACATATAATCTATGTAGACTTCCATATTCCGCCCGATCTGTGGATGAAACATGTGATTGACCAGTCGTTGGTATGTTGCTCCAGCATTTTTCAAACCGAAAAGCATCACTTCATAACAAAATAGTCCCTGACTGGTGATAAAGAATGTCTTCTCTTGGTCTGCTTCATCCAACCTAATCTGATTATAACCAGAGAGAGCATCCAGGAAACTGAGCAACTTGTGGCCTACAGTAAAATCCACCAACTGATCAATGCGCGGTAACGAGTAACTGTCCTTAGGACAAGCCTTGTTTAAGTCAGTGAAATCAACACACATTCTCCATTTGCCGTTCGCCTTCTTGACCATGACCACATTGGCTAACCAGTCAGGATAGTACACCTCTCGAATGAACTTCGCCACAATTAACTTCTGAACTTCCTCCTTAACAGCATTATCTCTCTTAGGGGCGAACACCCTTTTCTTTTGTCGCACTGGCTTGGAGGAAGGGCATACACTTAGACAGTGGGTAATGACGTTAGGATTTATACTCGGCATGTCTTCGTGACTCCATGCAAACACATCTCTGTTTCTTTTTAAAAAACAAATGAGGTCCTTCTTAATCTTCGCTTCCAGATCTGCTCCAACCTTGGTACACCTCTCAAGGTTATTTTCATCTAAGGGAATATCTTCCAACGCTTCCATGGGTTCTGCCACAACTTTCTTTTCTTCAATATTCATGGTCTGGACTTGCTCGTCCATGGCCAGCATGGCCAGGTAACATTCTCTCGCTGCTAGTTGATCTCCTTGCACTTGTCCCACTCCATGCTCTGTTGGAAATTTGACTGACAAGTGGTAGGTAGACGTAACTGCTTTTCACTTATTTAAAGTCGGTCTCCCAATTATAGCATTATAAGAGGACGAGCAATCTACTACCAAAAAATTCACATTTGTGGTTAACTGTTGTGGGTGTACCCCCACCATTACGGCAATGTAACAGTGCCGACAGGCTGTACTTTCATTCCTCCAAAACCTACCAAAGGCAACTGCACCGGACGAAGTTGGTCTCGTCCAACCCTCATTTGTTGGAAAGCTGGATAATATAGAATGTCTGCTGAGCTTCCATTATCTATCAGCACTCTCTTAGTTGTGTAACCAACAATGAGCACGGTAATAACAATAGCGTCATCATGAGGGTGGTGAATTCTGTCAGCATCCTCGTCCGTAAAAGTGATCGCCTGTTCGTCCATGGACTTCTCCCTTGGTGGTCGTCTAGAGAGTTGGATGCTCTGCACTACCTTCAGGTATGCTTTCCTTGACTTGGACAATTGGCCCGTTGAACTTCCACCAATGATAACTTTGATCTCTCCGAGCGGTGGTCGCGATGATTCCTCTACCTTTCCTTTCAATCTCTCGTCCTTGTGGTCTCGTCTGAGGAAATTTCTCAACTTGCCTTGCCTTATAAGATTCTCAATCTGCTGCTTTAAATCAAAGCACTCGCCCGTGTCATGTCCATGGTCTTTGTGAAAGCGACAATACTTATTCCTATTGCGCTTATTGGGATCTCCCTTCATCTTTTCTGGCCACTTCAAGGAAGGCTCGTCCTTGATTTGCATAAGGACTTGTTCAAGTGGCATATTTAACGGAGTATATTGCTGGTTGCGTGCTGATGGACCTATCTTCTTGTCCCGGTCTTTTCTGTCGTCCGTCCGTACCTTCTTTGGACGAGGGCCTTGTTCCGGGTGGCGACTTGTCTCCATTTTCTCTGTCCTCTTTCTTTTCTTAGCTATAATCGCATCTTCCGCGTTCATAAAGTTTTGAGCTAAATGGACGAGCTCTGCCATGGTTTGTGGCTCTTGCTCATAGAGTTTATGGATGAACAAATCCGAATGGACTCCGTTGTAAAAAGCTGCTAACAGCAATTTGTCGTCCATCTCGTCCACTGTCAAGGCTTCCCTATTGAATCGAGTGATAAACAATCGCAAACTCTCATTTTCCCCCCGTTCTATTGTTAACAAACTGGAAGTAGAACGTTTGTGTCGCTGACCCCCTATAAAGTTATTGACAAACAACTTGCTTAATTCTTCGAAAGAACTTACTGAGTTTGGGGGTAATTTGCTGAACCACACTCTGGCTGGACCTTTGAGAGTGGTAGGAAAGGCTTTACACATGATTTCATCTGGAACCCCTTGAAGATGCATAGTGGTTTTGAAGGTGGCAATGTGGTCAAAAGGATCTCGATTCCCATCATATGAATCTAAAGAAGGCATTTTAAATTTTGGTGGTAGGGGATGGCCATTGATCGAAGTCGTAAAGGGAGAGTCAGTTCTATGAACCAAATCCTCTACTGGGTTTGCCCTCCTCATATTCTCCTTCATTTCGTCCATGGCTTTTCTCATCTGATCCATCTCCTTCTCCAAATGAGGTACCCTTTGTAAAATTGTACCCCTTAATTGATTTCCATGTTGAACATTCTCCCTGTCTTCTTGATTTTGAGTCTGTCCTTCATCTTCATGCTCTTCATGTGTTTGCCTTCTTAAGTTAATCTCCCTCCGTAGTTCTTGGTTCTGGCGAGTCAACTCCGCCATCGCGACCGCCAAAGAGTGCATGTGTTGAACAGAAGATGCCTGCATAACTGGTGCAGATTGGCGATCGCGATGAGGATTACTTGATGCATCCCTGCTTTCTTCGTGAGCAGGACTGGTAGCCCTCAATCTAATCCGAACCATTACCCTTTTATCTTGGGAAAACAAATTGTACAACAATTATAATGATGCTTTTCCCACAGATGGCGCTAACTGATGATCCCTCGAAAATCAGTGGGTCAAACTATCCGGATTTTGATGTTAGGCCTGAAAAGAAAAGAAAGACTATCAAAGGTGACCGGTGGGGACCCGGTCAAAGATCCTCCGATGGTAAAGTCAGTGAGTTGAAGTTGAAAAGAGAAAATACTTCTGAGAACTTTTTTAGGAAAAGTGTGCGAGTGAATTACCTCTTCGTAGAGAAATGTTTTTATAGTGCATATTGAACGGTTATCCGCTCTATCAAACGTTCCTTCTGTTGAGAAATTCGTTAAAGTTAGAGGTAACTTAAATAACTTCCATGGTAGTTATTTTATCTGGAACGATGCCTCCTCTTGGCTTGTGGAAGCCTCGGTTCATAGGTAAAAACTACCTTTGCCAAGACTTCTCATCCTCGTCTGTCATTATGGGCGGACGAGTCCCCGTCCGTCCTTCATTAAAGATGGACGAGGCCTACTAGGACGGCTCGTCCGTCCTTTACTGGGGACGGACGAGGTTTAGTAGGACGGCTCGTCTGTCCTTTACTGGGGACGGACGAGGTTTGCTGGGACGACTTTGTCGTGCCCTATCCTTTTTCTTCTTTGGACGACGTGTGTGGACGAGACTGCGAGATGGCTTTTTCTCCAACACCATCAAATTAAAATTGGTTATGGCTTGATTCTTGACAAAATATATAAAATAAAATCATTTCAGTTGGTTTAACTTATATTGGAATTGAACCAGTTCTATATACTTCTATTATTCTATAGTTTGCCGAACGTGAACAAGAAAAAGGTCTTTACCAATGCACTTGTGCAGTTTAGGAACCTTGTCTGAGATTAGTAAAAACAAGTGCAAAAAGTTAGCTCTTTCCTATTGGGGTAGGTAGCCTACATTGGACGAGAAGAATGTGAACGAGAATTTTCTAAGTCTTTGGGTTTTTGGGGTCACCGGTGGTCATTATCTTGATAAATTGCAGTCATTATCTAGATAAATTGCAGGGCCGACTCTAAATTGAAGCCACCATGAAAAAAAAATATATAATATATATATATTATATATTAAAATTTTATGATTTTTACTCTTAAAAAATTTTGCGACCAACTTAAAATTTTTTTTTTCACAAAATTTTTTAAACCCAACATAATTCAACTTTGGACAAAGTTCGGTGATAAACTTGGTTGTAAACTAAGGTTACAATTCCCCTTAATAAATTTTTTTATTGGATGTGAATTTTGAAAAATCAACCATTGAATTACATTTTATTCTTATTTCCTCTATACTTGCAAAATTTCAATAAGATCAAAGATTAGCTATGTCATCAATTAAATATTTGAATTTCAGGTTTTTGTAGTTTAAAACTATACATAAAAAATAAGTTTATAAATCGAATAGTAAACAACATATGATTGACATGAAATTTGATATGTGTTTTAAAAGTATAAAAAACGAGCAATTCAATGGTTATATTTTCAAAATATGTAGTTATGTTAATTTGGTTCCTTTAACAATATATTAGGCCCTTATAAACAAAAAATGAAAAATTAAAAAGAAACTTTTTATCAAACTAAATTTTTGAAAGAGATAAAGCTTGCAGACATTAATAATGAATTTATCATGCAAAGGTTTTAAAATAAGAAAACTCATAAAAGGAAATTGTAAAACTTTATGTATTTATGTGTATGTGTACCTTTTTTTTTTTTTTTTTTTTTCAATATATAAAGTTATCTTCTTATTAAATTTTATATAATTTAATTTCATAATGACCACCGTAAAAAAAATAATAGGGTAAACTACATAAATGGTCTTTATCCTTTACACCATATTTCAATTTAGTCCTTAACTTTTCAATTGTGTCAATTTGGTACCTCACCTTTTAGTATCGTGTCAGCTTAGTCCCTGCTGTTATCTCATGGATGGAAAAATTTGACGTGTCAAACGGCCTAATTTTTATTGCCACATCAACAGACACATGTCTTGCCATGTTAGGTTTTTTTTTTTTTTTGACCCAAATTAATTTAACCCAAATCTTTTTCTTTCTTTTTTTTTTTTTGTTTTTTTTTTGTTTTGATAAGAAAATTTGCAGATTTTATTAAACAGGGACAGACCCAAATTAATTTTAAAACACACATCTCCCTAAAATCCAAAATCCCTAACGGTGAGGGTGGCGGCTCCTTCTCCTTGTAGCAACGCCTTCTCTACTCCAGCAACCCCAGGTCTGTCTCTTTATCTCGCGATCTCTCTCTCTCTCTCTCTCTCTCTCTCTCTCTCATCCTTCCTTCATGTTTGGCTCCCTCAAAATTCAATGATTTAGTCTTTTCCTGCTCTTAATTTCGTATTATCATTTGGCTCAGTCTTTGTGTCTTTCGTATTTGTATACTTTATATCGCGATTTTTTTGCTTATGTATTCTCTTTTCTTACTAATTTTTTATGCTCAATCTTGCATCAGTGGAGATTGGCCCTATGGTTGCTACAACGTAGAAACTCCTTTTTTTTTTTTTTTTTTTAATACCCTTTAACTCCGCTATAGTCCGCTGTGAATATGTTTGGGACCATTTCTACCTTAAATGGTAGGACCCACTTGTAGTAATATACACATACAGATAAACACATTCAAATGAACCTTTGCAATTTGCATGATAAGTCATACTGTGAATCTGCTTGGGACCATTTCTACCTTAAATGGTAGGACCCACTTGTAGTAATATACACATACAGACAAACACATTCAAATGAACCTTTGCATGATAAGTCATATGATTCAAAAGGTACCAGCTTCACATAGAAAATTCAATAAAAGAGTCAAGACATGGAGATGGTCAAGTTGACACTTCATTCTTTATAAATACTAAATTCCAAAGTTAATATGTTCTCCAAAAAATGGTTATTGAAATTGAGGGCCTGTTTCTAAGGATGATAACAAAAGATTAAATTTGTATTTTTCTTTTTCTCCCTTTAATGAAACAAAAGAAGTGCATAAAAGCCTAACTAGTACTAGTGAAAAATAATATTGTTTATGTATCTTATTTTGTTTTTTTTTTTTTTTTTTTTGCAAGAATGGATGAATTTTCTGTGGAAGTTCATCATGGTGGGAAATTTTTTGTGGAAGTTCATCATACTGTAGCTGCCACAAATAAATTGGAGAACAAGTTTCCTTCTTTACAAGTTGCATAAATATCAACATGCCCACGCTCTGACTACATTTATATATGAAAATGACAGATGCAAAAGAAAAAACAAAAAGGTCACTACAACATTGTAGAAAATTGATATACTTTTCATCTTCTGCACGATATAAATCAAAAATTAATAATGTAGTTAGAACTATAGATAAATGAATAAATTTATAATTTCCTAAAATTTTAAGCTTTTGAAATTATTAGTACTTTATCGTGATATTAGATAATGAGGTCCTGAGATCGATACCTTCTAGATAGAATATCTCTAACCAGAATACTATTATGGGGTCTGGAGACAATAAAGGTTTGAGAAAAAGACAAGTCCATTTAATGTCCAAGGCCCAAACAATATCTCTCACTATAATATATCCAAGGCCCAAAGAATATCTATCGGTAGTCACTTGGCAATATCTATAGAATATCACTCACTAGTATAACGAATTTTGTATGTAAATCTTAACAGGCTGATCCAAGGCCCAAATAGTCATCCAAAAGTTCACTAAAGAGTCACGCCCCACAGTCCATTCAAAATCCCATAGAGCCTGTTTTGTTTAAGGTCATTCCAGAAGTTCAACCCATTACCTTTAAAGTTTAAACAAACTCCCTGCCTTGGACTCCTTGAAGGTTTTTTGCATTTTTTGCAGTCATATTATCTTTTTTGTGCAACAAATTCTCAGAGAAAAGTGTTACTAAATTTATACCGTCTGCTATCTCATATATGATTACAGGAGCCAAAACAAAATACTTTTGCTTGTTAGGTGGGATCTAGCGGACATAGATCCAATTTTTCAAAAATTTTTTTTTTTTTAAATTCCTTAGCATTTTTTTTTTCCCGCTCCAAGCAGGAGCAAGATATCATTGTGTTGGGATATCTTATCCAGCTCTCTAGGAAAATGGATATCTCCAGAAAAGATTTTAAGTTCAATCCTTTTTTTTTTTTTTTTTTTCTTCTCCACTCAGACCAATCTGTCCGCTCGGCTTCTTGTATTTAAAGTTGTTAGAGATATATATTAGACAGATATTAGCCCAATGTAATAGGCCCAAGCCCAGTCCTACTTGTACTAGTAGTCTAGGGTTTAGTCGCTTATATATACTCATGTTATGGTTCATTGTAACACAGGTTATTGTACTACACTCTTATACAATAAAGATGTAGAGATTCCTCCGTGGATGTAGGCTGTCAAGGCTGAACCACGTAACCCTTGTGTTCTCAGTGTTCCTATTCTATGCTTCACCTTCCGCATCCACTCTAACATACACAACATGGTATCACATATTGCGTTGCTAATAATGTTATTTAACAAAAGTGATTCGTGTATCTAGTCCAATGAGACTATTGTTCTGTACCATTATGGAACCTCTAGCACTACATGGCTATGGAAGCAAGGTTTCAAAATGGCTGAACCTGAGGTTAAGCATATAGGACTCCCTATATTCTTTAGTATAAATAAAGTGCATTTTTTTTTTTTTTAATGTGGTAAATGCAAGCCCAAGCAAGTTGGTGGGCTTAGCTTGAGGAGGGCTTTAGACTTCAATAGAGCACTTTTATACAAAGTTACAAACTGGGATGAATAGCTACAGCCTACAGTTGAAAGAGACGCTGAGGGTTGCTTTTTATATCTAACGGATTTTTTTTTTTTTTTTTTTTTAATAAAATCCTTTAAATTTAATAAAGCTCTTGAGTCTTGGCTATGGAAAGGTAGATGTGTAACAGAACAAACGTTGTGAAGCAGGGAGTTTGTTATCTTGTTGGAGTGATTATGATGTGAACTATGTAGGGGATCTAATGCAACCTAACAAGCAGTAATGGGATTTGGGAAAATGTACCAATGTCTTTGATCCTCAAATAGTTCAAGCTATACGGTGAATTCACTTCTACCCAACATTGCTGAGGATATATTGATACGAACCCCTCACAGTTGATGCAGTCTTTCAATTAAATCTGAGTCTCGGCTAGCAAACATAGATCCTAAACAAGCTTGAATGAAACACTTGTTGGAAACAAAAAATTCATGTCAGGCTCGAATTATTGTTATGGAAAAAAGCATAGTACATCCAACCTAACCTACCAAGAAGTTTTTGAGAAGCAAATGGGGTTTAGAAGACACTGTCAGTGTCTTTTCTGTAAATTACATCCTAAAACTATAGAACACATTTTCTTTTTGTGCCCCTTAATTTACTGTTATAACATGGTCTCATAGCATATGGTCTTTGAATTTTGCATCAGTTAGTTCTCAGCATTTCCGTAAGTGGATTAGAAATATTATTTTTCCTATTCAACGTTTTCAAATCAATCCAGAAGATGAGAAGTTTACTCTCTTTGCAGCAATCAATTTTGATAGAATGTGGTGGATCAGAAACCAAAATGTTGTTTAAAAATCTAACCCCTGACCCTGGAGAAGCTGCCCAACTCATAAACAAAAGCTTCAGTGAGCACATGCAAGCATGTGGATAATTAAGATGCTCACATCAGAATAAAATCAGCTGCTGGACTCCACCTCAACCAGTTTGGACCAATGTAAATTTTAATGCTGCAATCCGTCAGGTTTCTGTGTTTAGTGTGTTGTTGAGATTATAATGGAGAATTTATTTATGCAGAGTTCTAAGTTTCTTGTACCACCATGTACTGAAGCTCAGGCAACTCTTTACAAAGACCCAGATATGTTATTTTTGAAGGCGTCTCTCGTAATGCAATCAATACCTCAAACTAACAACAATTTAACTACAACATCACCCTTTTGCATATGATGTTCTCAAAAGGTTCATATCCTTGATAAAGTAAAACAAAAACAATATTACACAATAAAATAACAAAGGCAGCTATGCAGGGGACAATCAACCACTGATGTTATTGCTGATCGATCAAAGAGCAAGTATTTTGTTTGATTTGGCACTTGAAAATCCTTTGAGATATCCGAGTTTGATGGTTGAAGCCTAAAAGTTACACAAATAGCAATATACATGAAAAATGATTTGGTATAGATATTGAAAAAAGAAAAAAAAAAAAAGGAAAAAAAAAAAAAAAAGAATTAGGTTTATATAATGTTAAAGGGGGAAATGGAGACTTACAAACTATCATTGAAAGTAACCAAAACTTTACGGCTAAGATGTCTAGTAATGTTAATAAACGAATTGTCTGCAAGACAAATTTCAAACTTCTCTTACAACAACAATACTAATGCAATAATTAAGGTTGATCTCACAATATTCTTACAATAGCAATCCCAAGGACAACATGCACATTACTTAACTAAAAATAGCTCCCAAATATTGGCTCTTGTCGAATTTTTTACTTCCTGCTTCACACGTTATATCTATAGAATTGTTGATTAGTTTCAATTTGTTACATCAGAAACCTCTTACTTACAGTCAATGGTGTGAAAAAAAATTTGAAACGTTATAGTAACGATTTGGACCATTTCCTTCTATTACAAAAGGCTTTGTGGTACCCAATGTCTGTCACTCAAACCCTGTTATTAAGCTGTTAGTCAAACATCCAAACCTTTCTCCACTGAGTATATATATCAAACTCGAACATGTTTACCAAAAGTAATAGTTTGGATTAAAAAAATTTTCCCATTCAACAGTGAAAGGAACAAAAATCCTAAAAATAAACCCGTACTCCGAGATCAATAACAGTGAAAACAAGCAAATTCCAGATATCAAAACACAAAATAACAACCCAAATAACCAAAACGGCAAAGTGCCACAATCACACAAAAATTTCTTACAATATTTAAAAAAAAAAAATTAATCCAAAAGCAATAATTCAAGAACCACAAAGAGAAACACAATTTTGACAGACTCATACGTATGAAGGCATTCAAATATGGTAGTGGCATCTGTAAAGAGACTTTCATTGTGTAGCATCAAAAGGATAGAGGAAAAGAAAGCTTTTTAATGCAAGTCCGAACATTTGGCAATACAGTAAATATAATAGTCTATTAACTTAGAGAATTACCTTTAATTTCTCAGATGTGGGGAGGGCACTTTGGTTCTCCACCTCTGGAATTAGCTTCACCAAGCTTGTACGTTTTGTAGCGTAAACCTTGAATCCTATGCCAGAAAATGACAGAGGGAATATGCTTGACTTTCCAAAAATCAGGGCCTTTGTCAAGTTGCAGACTAAGCTCGAATTCGATCAGCATATCATAAAATTCGAGATCTTTGAGGCTTTGCAGATGGTGGATGCCAGAGGGCACCTCCTTCAGCTGTGGGGAGGGTCCAATTTCAAGCTGTTCAAGAAGAGGCATGGCACCTTCATCTATTATCAACCGATTCAATCCTTCCAAATTTACAAGCCCAAGAAACTTGAGTTTCTGGAAGCCTCCCCTCTCAATATGTAATTGCTCACCTTCATATCCATCATGAAGCCGTAGAAGCAGTGGCGACTCCAGAAATTTTTTTCAGGGTGATCCTCAATAAACATAAATTACACAATCTAATAAAAAGAAAATGACTAGGCAACACAAGAGGAATGGTCACCGGTGTGGTGCCAGCCACTGAGCCTCTGATGCCAAAGTTAGAAAAAGGCTTCCGAATAGGAAATACGAAATCAGCTTCAAACTAAGAATAGCTAGAGTATCAGTATTTATTTTTTGTATCCGTACCTCGTCATCCTCCTCTCCAGGGGTTTATGTATGGATGATCATTTCTAGCCGTTGGTTCCGTAGTAATGGTGGTGTTATTGCAGAATTTGTAACGCATGTGTTCAATGTTGAGTTGACAGTCGTTTCTTCAACGGTATTAACATTTACTATTATCTTCTGTAACGGCTTTTCTGGACAATGTTGGCATTGGGGTCGTGCATGAATATTGTCCTTAAGAGACAAGGACGAAGACTTTTTTATTGGATCCATCAGTTGCCCCCTTATTCCAAGGTCATCCACTGCGTGGACGGTTTTTGGAATGCAAGAATTTTTTTTTTTTTTTTACGCTTGGGAAAGCGTTCTCCGCATTAATTGCCTTGTGGCAGCGTGGCAGGCGATGTGGCCACGTGTTCAGCTTTGATCGGCAGGGAGGTTCCACTCTTGATGAAATACCTTTTCAGTTTCCCGCGATTTCCAAAGCCTACTTTAATCTTTTGTCTGTTCCCATTTGCTTATTCATCTTCTTCTTCTGTATTTGGTCTCTTTGTTGCTTAAACTCCCTCTTTTCGGCCGTTTGATTTTTCCGAGTTTGCCGGTGCCGTTGCATAGTCTTTTAAGATTTTCCTCCTCCTTTCAGGTGCATATCCCTTCTTTTATGCCCTTTTTCCCATTTCTTTTTTCGGAACTTTCCTTTTTCGAAACATTCTTCTTATTTTTGTCTTTTTTTTTTTTTTTTTTTTTTTAATATATATATTTTCTCTTGATGGTGGGTTACGCTGAGTTTAGGCAAATTTCTCCCTCCATCGCCTTTCTTTTCGCCCGTTTGGGAGGTCTGTTGGAGGTTTCCGGTGACCGGTACCCACAAATTGGGTATTTTGTGGTGGGGGGTAGTGGCTTGGAGTTAGTGTTGGGTGACTTACATCCATTGTTGTCACAGTCTTTTTCTTGGTTCAAGTCGGTTCTAAGGTCCTTAGGGGGGAAAGAATGGATTCCCCGGTGAGATCAGGTGATCAGGAGAGGGGTTCGTCCTCCGATGCGGCTGCGGATGGTGCTGTGATGGACACAGCCACCTCCACGCATCCTTCTTTGTCTGTTGCTCCCTCTACTTCTTCTCCTTCTCTTCGTCCATTCCATGCCCTTAAGGAGAAATGTAAATTGAAGGTAGATGTTTTTAGTAAGTTTAGGGATAGATTTCAATTTCCGGTAGACACTAGGGTTCGTCTACCGAGAAAAGGCGAAAAGGCTTATGCTTTTGCTCACGGTGAGGTTTGCTTCTACGAGGCAGCCTTCTTGTGCGGTTTACGTTTCCCCGTCCATCCATTTATTATGGACCTTCTAGATCACCTTCAAATTGCCCCTGGGCAACTTATGCCCAATTCTTGGAGAATTGTTGTGAGCTGTATGGTGATCTGGACGACGATAGCAGATGGAGAGATGATCACTGTGAACAAGCTTACTCACCTTTATCGTTTGAAAGAGTCTAGAGAATTTGGGTATTACGAGCTCGTCCCTTGGGATAGGAGGTCTCGTATAGTAGTTGATCTTCCTTCGTCCTTTTGATATTGGAAGTCAAGGTACTTCTTTGTGTCTGGCGATGGTTGGGAGACCTTATCAGATGATTTTTGGGGGAATGTCCCTAGGTTGCTACGCCGGTGGGAGACCCCTCGTCTTGGTGCGTTTTGTTATTTTATGCTTCCTCTTTCTAGTGTAGCACTTGTTTCTTAATCGTCCATCTGACCTTGTGTGTTTTTGTTTTTTTTTGTTTTTGTTTTTGTTTTTGTTTTTGTTTTTTTTTTTTTTTTGTGTTGGGCAGTGAAAGAGCGTCCTGAACTTGATATTCAATTCGAAGGAAGGGTTCAGGAGGCGATCGAATACGCCAAGACGATCAAAGATTTTGACGACCTTGTTGACCCGCGAACTTTGGCTTACCATTGCTTGGGGCCCGAGCCTTCATCCTACGTTCTTCAAGCAATTGATCGCGAGTAGAGAAAACGTAAGTGGTTTTGGTGTGACTGACCTCCTCTTACTTTCATATTTTTAGATTCTTGATCTCTCTTTGTTTCTTACTGTAGAGATGACGAGAAAATTTAAGAAAGATATGTATGCGAAGATCAGGGAGAAGAAAAATGAGCCTCTTTCGAGTATTGGTCAGAAAACCTTGAAGTTTACGGATAGAGAAAGGGAAAAAGAGAGAGAGAAAGAAGTGGCAGAGAGGGGTTCTTCTACCCCAACCTTGGACGAGACGAGGACAGCTTCCCCTGCTGTCTCGATTGAAGAGATTCCTGGTCCTAAAAGGCAAAAGACGAGACACAAAGGTAAAGAGAAGGTAGGTTCTAGCATTTGGAGTGACGCAGGTGCCGCCGTGGCTCGTGCGAATGATTTTCTGACTTTGGAGGAAAAGATGGAGATTGCTCGGCTGCCTTCACATGAGATGGTGAATGGTCACATCTACAAACTCGTCCAAGTACGCCTTTCTCCTTTTTCATCGTCTTTTCTCTCTCTTTTTTTTTATTTTTTATTTATAAGGTTTTTATTCTCAGGTGCTGAGAGAGACGATGCACCTTACTTCGCAATTTTTGGCGAGCAAAGAGAAGGCTGTCATGGCTACTTCGAAGGTGGAAGCTTTGGAGGCTGAAGCATCTGGCTTGCGGAAGGACCTGATCTCGGTGATGGATGCACATAACACCTCTAAGGAGCAAATCAAGGTTTTGACCGAGAATCTTGAAGCTGAAAAGCTGCAAGTGAAACAGAAAGACGAGCTCCTTACATCCGCTGGCCAAAGGATGAAAGCTGCTGTTGCTAAGGCCGTCCTTGCCTTCCAGTCTACGGATGAGTATAATACTATTTTGTTCCAGTGGTATTTCAAGGGATTCGAGTTGTTGAGAAGATATTTGATTAAGCATGGACAAGGAGTGAATTTGGACGATTTGGACTTCGAAGCCGTAGACAAGGAGATAGATGCGGACGAAGCTGCCCTTACGGCCCAGGCTTCTGCGGCTTCAGGCAGGGATCCTCAGGTGGCTGACGAAGGAGGGGATGATGCACCAAACTGATGATGTTCAAATTTAACTACTTGTAAAAAAAAATTTTTTTTTTTATATGCTCCGTAGTTCCTTGGGCTTTTTGTCATAAACAGTTTCTGGTCCCCGTATGTTTTGGGGGTTTCTTTTTGGATGAACACTTTTTTTCTTTACAGTTTGCACCTTTAAGTACAATTGCTGCTACATTTGATACTTTCCTTTGAAAGGATTATATCCCTTTAAGGTTTTATTTTCCTCGTCCGTCTGTGGACTTAGAAAAAAAAATTTTTTTTTTTTTTTTTTTCTGTTGGAGTGTCGTAGGACGATGTGCACCCTCTTGGTGGGATTTGTGTCTTCCTGATTTTGATGTTAAATGAATGACTTGCTTCCATCGAAAGATTTTCATCGTCCTTTCGCTCTATACAGTGTACCTTCTTCGTGGGTACTTCGGAGTCTTTTTGATCTGGACGATGTGGATATCCTTCGAAGGTTTTCATCGTCTTTTTGATCTAGACAGTGTACCTTCTTTGTGGGTACCTTAGAGTCTTTTCGATCTGGACGATGTGAATACCCTTCGAAGATTTTTATCGTCTTTTCGATCTGGACATTGTACCTTCGTCGTGGGTACTTCGGAGTCTTTTTGATCTGGACGATGTGAATACCCATCGTCTTTTTGATCTAGACATTGTTCCTTCTTCGTAGGTACATTTGGATATATATAAATAAAAAGTGAAGTTGAAATGCTGGACGATCACTTAGGAAATCCTGAATAATTACTTACACGATTTTGCTTGAATATATATAACTTGTAGTACAAAGCATAAATTATGCGAATGAAAAAATATTTTTTTAAAGTATTAACAAAAATGGCTTACAATCGTACACTGTCCTTGACTTCGTAGTACCTCTTTAAATGCTCGACGTTCCAAGGACGAGGTAATTTTTTTCCTTCAAGGTCTTCCAGGTGGTAGCTCCCTTGTCTCGAATAGTGGACGACCCGGTATGGTCCTTCCCATGTTGGGCCTAGTTTGCCTTGTGTAGAATCCTTTGTAGCAGGCGTTACTTTTCGAAGGACGAGGTCACCAATGTTGAATCTTTTCATCCTTACTCTCTGATTGTAGTATTCTGCCATCTTCTGCTGGTACTTGGCCATTCTTTGGGAGGCTTGATCTCTGACTTTGTCTAGGCAGTCCAGGTTCAGCCTCAACTGGTCTTCATTGCTTCTTTTGTCAAAAAATTCCCTTCTGGTGCTAGTAAGGCTCACCTCGACCGGGATGACTGCCTCCGTGCCGTATGTTAGGTTGAAGGGAGTTTCTCCTATTGGCGTTTTTGTCGTCGTCCTGTAAGCCCATAAGATGCTTGGTAGTTCCTCGGGCCATGCTCCTTTTGCCCCTACTAACCGAGACTTGATGATTTTTAGTAAAGTTGGGTTAGTTACTTCCGTCTGTTCGTTGGCCTGAGGATGTCCTGGTGAAGAGTATTTGTTCTTGATACCTAGGCCTGAGCAAAATGATCTAAACCCTTGGCAATCGAACTGACGACCGTTGTCTGAGATGATCGTCCTTGGAATTCCGAACCTGCAAATAATATTTTTCCAAACAAAATTTTGTACCTGAGCCTCTGTGATTGTTGCAAGAGCTTCTGCCTCGACCCATTTTGTAAAATAATCAATTGCGACCAGTAGGAACTTTACTTGTCTCTTTCCTTATGGTAGGGGACCCATGATATCGATTCCCCATTGTGTGAATGGCCAGGGTGAGGAAATGGTCGTCATTCTTTCTCCTGGAACTCGCTGAATATTCCCATATCTTTGACAGCTGTCACATCTCTTCACAAAATCTGAAGCGTCCTGCTGCATCGTCGGCCAGAAGTAGCCTGCCTGCATGATCTTTCTGACGAGGGATCTTGATCCCATGTGGTCTCCACAAATTCCTCCGTGCACCTCCTCGAGGATGTACCTGGCCTCTTCTTCCTCCAGGCATCTCAGGTAGGGTTGAGAAAAACCTCTTCTATAAAGTTGATCATTCAATATGCTAAATCGGGCAGCTCGTTTACGGACTTTCCTGGCCTCTTCAGTGTCTGATGGGAGTCATCCATCCTTGAGGAAGGACAGAATTGGGCTCGTCCATCCTTGACGGGTGTGTATAGAGAAGTTTTGAACTTCTTTGATGCTGGGGAGATTTTGCTCTTCTAATTTCCACTTGCTCGTCACATCCGGGACATCTGTTGAAGCGCTCCTAGCCACTTCGTCGGCTTCTACGTTCTGTTCTCGTGGGATCTGTATAAACTCCACATGATTAAAGTTGCCTACCAGTTGGTTCGTCAATTTAAGATGTTTTTGCATCCTTGCTTCCTTTGCTTCGAAATCTCCCCTGGCTTGTCCAATGATGAGTTGCGAATCACTCTTAATCATAACATTTTCAGCTCCCAGTGCCTGAGCTAACCTGAGTCCTGTTAGCAGAGCCTCATACTCTGCTTCGTTATTGGTTACGGGGAACTTCAGCTGGACTCCATATTTGAGGACATCTTCCTGGGGGGAAACAATAATGACGCCTACTCCTCCTTCTCTTTGTGTGGACGACCCATCTGTATTGATCGTCCAAACCTCCTCCCGACCTTCTTCTTGTTCGTTGTTGGTGAATTCTGCTATAAAATCCGCTAATACTTGAGCTTTTATGGCTGTACGCGGACGGTATTCGACATCAAACTGGCTAAGTTCAATCGCCCACTGCACCATTCGTCCAGCTGCTTCGGGTTTGTTCATTGCTTTCTTGATGGGTTGGTCCGTCATAACTTTGATTGGATTGGCTTGGAAATAGGGGCGAAGTTTTCTGGAGGCCACTATTAGGGCGAAGGTGATTTTTTCTATCCGTGGATAACGAGCCTCAGCTCCCTGGAAGGCCTGGCTAACATAATACATAGGGAGTTGTCTCTTGTTATCTTCTCTAATTAAGGCCGCACTTACGGCTGTAGCGAATACTGCCAGGTATAAGAACAGATCTTCACCCTCTTTGGACGGACTTAAAAATGGGGGATTACTCAAGTATTGCTTCAAGTCCTGGAACGCCGGCTTGCATTCCTCCGTCTAGATAAACGCCTTCTTCAGGATTTTGAAGAAAGGGGGGCATTTATCCGTTACCCTCGAGACGAACCTGTTGAGGGCTGCTACTCGGCCCGTGAGTGATTGCACTTCTTTAATCGTCCTTGGTGAAGACATCTCGAGAATGGCCTTTACTTTTTTCGGATTTACTTCAATCCCTCTTCGCGAAACCATGAACCCAAGGAATTTTCCTGAAGAAACTCCGAAAGTGCATTTTGAGGGATTCAACTTCATGTTGAATTGTCTAAGCGTGTTGAATGTTTCTTTGAGGTTGTCTAGGTGGTCGTCCTCTTCTTTGCTCTTGACGAGCATATCGTCGACGTATACCTCTACATTTCTCCCAATCTGTTTCTTGAACATTTGATTTACCAACCTCTGGTACGTGGCTCCTGCATTCTTCAAGCCAAAAGGCATGACTTTGTAGCAATAAAGCCCTTGACTGGTGACGAAGGCAGTTTTTTCTTTATCTTCTTCAGCCATCTGTATCTGGTTGTACCCTGAAAATGCGTCCATGAACGTTAGGAGCTTGTGCCCGGCAGTAGAGTCAACTAACTGATCAATTCTGGGCAAAGGAAGCTATCTTTTGGGCAGGCTTGCTTTAAATCAGTGAAATCAACACACATCCTCCATTTTCCACTCGCCTTCTTGACCATGACGACATTGGCCAACCATTCCGGATAATGAACTTCCCGAATGAAGTTCGCAGCGAGTAACTTGTGAACTTCGTCCATCACTGCTTTGTTTCGTTCAGGAGCGAAAACCCTTCGTTTCTGTTGGACGGGCTTCTTTTTCGGGTCTACGTTCGGGCGGTGTTGGATGATATTTGCAGGAATCCCAGGCATATCTTCATGGCTCCATGCGAACACATCGAGGTTGTTTTTCAAGAAACGAATGATTAATTCCTTCGTCTTCGGGCTTAGATCCGTCCCCACTTGAGTCGTCTTCGATGGATCTTCTTCGACCAAGTTTACTGTTTCTGGCTTCTCCATGATCTCAGGTGATTTATCCTCGATCACCCATGTATGATTTTCTCTGGATGCCAGGACCGCCTGATAGCACTCTCTTGCCAACACTTGATCCCCTCTTATTTCTCCAACTCCCTATTCTGTTGGAAACTTTACCTTCAGGCAGTATGTGGAAGTAGCAGCCTTCCAACGGTTAAGGGTAGGTCGTCCGATGATTACATTGTAAGACAAAGGGGAATCCACGACCAAAAAATTGTGTCTGTTGGTTACCTGTAAGGGATAAGAACCGGCAGTTACGGTCAGTGTCACAATACCCCGGGGGTACACTTTGTCCCCGCTGAAGCTGACAAGGGGTGATTCAAAAGGACGAAATCTTTTTGGGTCTAGCTTCAATTGCTGAAAAGCAGACAGGTAAATGATATCCGCCGAACTTCCATTGTCTACCAAAACTCTCCGTGTATTGAAGCCTTTGATCATGATCATGATAACCAGTGGATCATCATGAGGTTGCTTTATCCCTGTGGCATCTTCCTCTGAAAAATACATATCTTAATTCGTCCATCGCTGCTTCGAGTGAGGTAAGCTATGAACACTGTTTACCTACCTTTGGTATGATTTTCTGAGGGACCTGAACGACCCTCCTGTGGACGATCCCCCCGCAATGGTCGTTATTTCTCCCCTTGCATTCTGTGGATGTGGTTGCTGACCTTCGCTTCTTTGGAAATCCCTTTGTTGTTCTTTCTTACCATATCTGCTGGCTTCTCCCTTTTTCACATATTTTTGAAGTTTCCCTTTCTGGATAAGTTCTTCTATCTGCTCTTTCAGGTCTCTGCAATCTTCCGTGTAATGCCCGTGATCTTTGTGAAAACGGCAATACTTTCTCTTGTCACGTACACTAGGTGGTGATTGAAGCGGCCTGGGCCATCTAAGGTTCTGTTCGTTCTTAATTTCAGCCAAAATCTGATCAACTGGCATCAACAGCGATGTAAACTTTGTTTGTTGAGGATTTTTATCGTCCCTTTGCCTATTCCCATCGTCCTTACGTCGATCCGTTCAATCTCTTTTCTGCCCCCTTCTGTCGTCCTCTTTTTCTTTCTTCTTCTCCTTTGTCTTTTCTGTCCCGTCTATGGCTGCTAGCGCGTCCTCCGCGTTCATGTATTTCTGCGCTTTCAATAGCGCTTCCGCCATTGACTTGGGAGGATTCTTCGCCAAAGAAACCATAAAATCTCTAGACTTTAATCCGGCTTTGAAGGTCGTGAGTTGTACCTTGTCGTCTGACTCGTCCACTTCTAGCATTCCTCGTGTAAAACGCGTCACATAGGACCGTAAAGTTTCTTTTTCTCCTTGTTTGATTGTGAGCAAGTGATCGGCTGTCCTTTTTGGTCGTTGTCCACCCACGAAGTGACGAACAAAGGAACTGCTCAACTGCTCGAAGTTGTCAATGGACAACGTTGGTAGTTTGGTGAACCACTCCTGGGCTGCCCCTTTTAGGGTAGTTGGGAAGGACCGGCATAGAATCTCATCAGGGGGCTGTTGGAGACCCAACGTAGTTTTGAATGTATTTAAGTGGTCTAACGGATCTTTTAATCCGTCAAAAGGTTCAAGCTGCGGCAAGCAGAACTTGGAGGGTACCAGGCATTCTTGGACTGCCGTAGTGAAAGGAAAGTCAGTTTTCCTGACGATTCTCTCCAGTCCTTGGTTTGTTTTTCCCTTAATAGCGTTTCTCAACTCGTCAATCTCTTTCCTCATCTCCTTAAGGAAACTCGAGTTTACTTCTTCTGGAGTGCTGGCCCTTTTCTTATGGCTATCTCCGTCCTCGTCTCTATTGACTTCTGTATGGTTATTTCCCTGTTGTAGTTGTTGCTTCATCTCTTGATTCTGTTTAGTGAGTTCTTCCACTGTGGCTGCAAGTGCTTGAATTTGTAGGGCCAATGTAGCAGGGTCCGGGTTAGAACTGGACTCCATCTTGTTAGAATAGGAGAATGTTCCTAAACTGAATGCTTGAGAACAATAAATGTCGTTCCCACAGACGGCGCTAAACTGATGATGCTAGGATCGTCAGTGGAGATGTTCGTCCAGACCGAGATCGTCACAGACCTTGAAAATGACCAGGCAACACAAGAGGAATGGTCACCAGTGTGGCGCCAGCCACTGAGCCTCTGATGCCAAAGTTAGAAAAAGGCTTCCGAATAGGAAATATGAAATTAGCTTCAAACTAAGAATAGCTAGAGTATCAGTATTTATTTTTTGTATCTGTACCTCGTCATCCTCCTCTCCAGGGGTTTATGTATGGATGATCATTTCTAGCCGTTGGTTCCGTAGTAATGGTGGTGTTATTGCAGAATTTGTAACGCATGTGTTCAATGTTGAGTTGACAGTCGTTTCTTCAACGGTATCAACATTTACTATTATCTTCTGTAATGGCTTTTCTGGACAATGTTGGCATTGGGGTCGTGCATGAATATCGTCCTTAAGAGACAAGGACGAAGACTTTTTTATTGGGTCCATCATTGTATATTGACAACAACAAAGAATCAAAAAACAGGCAAATATATAAAATTTATAATTGCCTTTTACGTGGTTTTCTTATCGAATATTTGTCCATAATTTTAGCAAAAGAATAAATAATAAACTATAAGTTCATTAAAATATTAATAAAATTATTAATTATTTTTGTTTTATTAATTTGTTTGTCTTTTATAAACAATAATTTATTATATTATTGTTTCATTAATTATAAAATTATTAATTATTGTTTAGCCTAAATAAATTTTTTTTTTTGAAACATTAGCCTAACATAATTTAATTTGTTTGTCTTTTATAATATATTGTTTCATTATCATTTAGTCTAACATAATTTAGTTGTTTAATTTGTTTATCAATTGTCTTCTATAATTTGTTATGTGTATAATTAATATGTATAACGTAATTAAAAGTTGAGTGAGTCAATCAAGTGATAAACCCAAGCCTTAAATTATACCCATGTCATAACCCAAACCATAAACCAAGGCCCGCCCTTTAATTTAATTTAATTTTTAATAACTTTTTTTCTCTTTTCCTTTGCTTCAACGTCAGGTCTTTTTTTTTTTTTTTTTTTTTGACTGAAATGGTTGAAGTATATTAATTAGAAAGGAAAAAAAAAAAAAACAAAAAGAAACCCGGCCCAGAGAAAACATTGGACTTGTAGTTCCAGAAACCTCCAAGGCTTTTCTTCTTTTTTTTTTTTTTTAACTTATGTGCATTTTTGCTTTAACTATTTTCCTCTCCTTTCACACGTGCCTGTCTCTTCTAGATTTTTCTTCAGGTTACTTTCCTCTTTTCTTTCTTCTATGCTTTCTTCGTCCTTATTTCTTAGTCACAGCTTTTCTTCTCTCTCAATGTTCTCCTCGAGCATCATTTTACGCCGCCACCATGCTTCTTTCAACAAGCATCGTTCATCCCTAATAGCACCTCAATGCTCCTCTCTCAAGCTGCCTCTACCCAGCACAACTTCTCCTCACCTCCATTACTGATCTATATTTGCTTTGTTTGGATTATAGGTTTATATTTTCATTATTTTGTATGGGAAATCAAGAGTTTTTGTTTAGGCCCGAAATCTGGTTTTGGTTGAGGGTGTTCCTAATTTTTTTTTAAGGGTAAACAAATAAATTTTTTTTAATTATTATATATAATTTTTTTTTTTCCAGGTCAGGGTGTTCCCGGGAACACCCTGGCCTGAACGTGGCGTCGCCACTGCGTAGAAACATCAAATTAGGCAGAGCTTGAAGGAACTTTAATAAATCATCCTTTAGTCTTGACCAATGTAAACCAATTGTAACTAAACTCTTGAGTTTGGAAATCCATTCTGGCAAATTTTCTAGTCACCCAGATAGGACCAAAGATTGTAGGAGGAGTAAAGGAGAAGACATCGATTGTAATCCAAGAACTTCTTCCTCGCTTGTTGCACTAATTCTCAAAGACTGAAGGTGACTCATTTTCTCAAGTGTAGTGCAGAAAACCATCCCATCTTCTCTCTTCAATTTAGAGATTTCCAACTTCCTCAATTGTCCCAAACTTCCCTACTCTTCAATAAGAGCAGCGTTGCTGGCTTCAATCCTAACAAGCTTCAGTAAGGATTGTAAACACCCAATGCCATTGTGTATCTTTACTGCTCGTTGAGAATCAATATTGCGTTCAACATCATAGTTTTCAATGTAGGCAGCCAGATATCGTAGCATACAGAGTTTATTGATTTTCGCTAGTAGTTCAGACACAAGGGAACGTTTCAAATCCAAAGTCTCTAAGTTGTGCAATTTACCAATGGACTTTGGAAGCATGTGTACTTTTGTCTCTCTTAGGCTTAAATATCTTAGATGGAATAGATTTCCCACTTCTTTAGGAATGTAATCAATAGGAGCACCTTGAAAATTCATTGTTCTGATGAGCTTGAAGTTTGCAAAACAAGTTGCAAGAAAAGAATTAGGCACTTCATCAACCCCCAAAATGAGAATAGAACGTATTTGGGAACTAGTAATAATTTGCAAAGGAGTATTTATTTTATTCTGAATAGAGAGGCGTTGAGCAATTTTTTTAAAACTTGAGCAGTTCTGCATTGAGACCGAACAAAAACTTAACTCCTCTGACCTAGAGACAATGATCTCACGCAACATATCGTGAACTCGACAACTTCTAAATATGCCTTTAAATTTAAATTCAACTTGAACCAGGCTTCTACGAATGAGTTGGTTCAAGTAGTCTTGTGCAACTTCCTCCAATGTTAGTCCTTGCTTTTCTTTTACAAAACCCTCGGCTATCCATAGTCGAATTAGTCTTGCACAATTAATAGAGTAATCCTCTGGAAATAAGCCAAAATATAAGAAACAAGCTTTAAGGTTGTAAGGTAGATTATGATAACCAAGTGATAGAATTTTGATCATAGTGTTGAGATGTGACTCAGTTTCTAGCTCTGAACTAAGACTTCATGTAATTTGCGCCACTCATAGACAACCTTGTTTTTGGTTAATAAAAGGCCTCCAATAGTCACAATTGCTAGTGGCAATCCTTCACATCTCTTAACTATGTCACATCCCTTACAGCCCTTTTGTGGTGAGCCTAAATTTCAGAACTTTCCAGAGATCATTATACAACTGCATTTTTTGGAGTTCTATATTATTGAGTGTTTTTGGTGAGAGCTATTAGGTTTTGATTTTAACAGTATCACTTAAATTGTTATGAATTTTTATATTGAAAATAGAGGGTCCGCGCATGGGGCATTCTACGCATACTGGATCCAATCCAGTGAAAGTTTTCATGTTATTTCGACACTTCGGTGGGAAAACAAGATCAATTGACATTGCAGAACTACTTATCCCAAAATAATAATAATAATAATAATAATAATTACATTGCAGAACTTATACTGCTTGGGCTTGGTGCCCAATTTTTTACTCTTGATAAAATAAGCCATATTCTTTCATATCTCAATTTCTTGTCATCTATGCATTTCGCGTCTCATGGTTGATAGATTTATCTCATCTAATATCAACTATGCATTCATAGTTAATCCTACAGATTGTAATTGTTAGAATGTAAACATAGTGAGCATTAAATGCTATCTTTAATTAATTGTTTCCTTTATATCATGATTCAACACGTTTTAACATGCACCAGTGAGACTATGACCTTTTGCATGAAGGTATTGCCCCTTACAGCCCTTTTGTGATGAGCCTAAATTTCAGAACTTTCCAGGGATCACGTTATTTATACTTGAGATTAATCTCTCATTTAAGATTTATCTTAGAATCAGTTACTAACCAGCTGGTTCAGGAATTTTTCTGATCACATTCTCTTGATGCAGTCAATGGTAGAGCTAATCTTTGACTTTAGGATTATGCGACTGCATCTTTTTCTTGCAATCTGATTATATTATGCATCACCCTCTAATGTAAAACACAGAACAACATTCAGAAAATCCCGATAATTGTAATCAAATTATAAATGAGGTTTTGGCACATGCATCCACAAACAATTCTGATTTTCTCTTTTTCTATTTGGGTAAAAAGTTCAAACCTTTCTGCTGCAGCATGCAAGATGTGCCGTGCAAACTCGAACCATTACACGTGAAGCTCCAACAATTTCTATTTCTGAGTATCAATAATTAGACAAACTACATTTAATGTATTAAAGGTATTGCTTTAGCTAGCCAGACCCAGAGTCATAGGTGGGTGTGAGTAGCTAGTGTGCTGCGGCATAGCAATAACCTGTATCATTGGTTGCTCTCAACTCATTCATCAGTCCAACTTCCAAAGTTGTCTTCTTTTCTATTTGCTAAAATGGAATCTTAGTACTTCTCATAGTTCATTTTCTCGGCTCCTTGGTGTAAATTGTTCTTAAAGGATTGGTTGCGGGATCCATCAAATGATGCTTGTATTGCTCTCCTGTTTAATAAATGCCATATGATTTCTTTTTGAAGTTTGATTTTGCTTTGGGAACGAAGCTTTAATTTGGCCTGTCCTTGGCAACCATTATCTGTTGCCAATCCATTAGTCAGAGCTTTGTACTTCCTATTTTGTATAATTCTCCTTTTGGGTTTATGATATAGGGTGGTTACATATACTTCCACTTGCCAATGCATATAAATGCATGTTGACTCTCTCTTTTTGAAATTTTCTGAGTTTTGATGTTTCAAATTGCAAATGGTTAGCTGATATTTCAGGGAAGGAAATCACCGCAAATCGTCGATGTGCGTCTGGATTCCCACCCCATGATGACGGTGATGGTGGCAGTGAAGTGGTCATTTTTTCTCTCTTGCATTTAGTCATATCAGGCCATCAACATCATTGCCTATTGTACATTAAAAGTTTTAATCATCAAAACCCAAGCTGCAACATTAGATTATCTAGTTATCTTCCTGGATAGTTGTGTGTTATTAATTACTTTTTTTTTTGTATTAATATATGTGCACAACTAATCAGCCACAACTTTAAATTTGAAATGATTGAGATAATCGATAGCATGTTTATAACTTATTTGTAGTAAAGTATGATTCTACAAATTATTGTTTGATTCTTTGTTCGGTCACTCGAGGGAAGTTTAGCCAATTTTGAAGACTAGACTTGGTGTTACTCATGACCAACGGCCAAAATGGGGATATACCCCTTTCAGCGAAAAGTTCCAGCAAAATATTCCATTTTTTAAACTATTTAAGGATATGCCTCTGCTTTGAAACTCGATTTTCTAAAATTCAAGTTTCAATGTAAAACTCGATTTTTAGAAAAACGAGTTATAGCCAAATTAAACTTTAATAAAAATAAAAATAAAAAATTGTAAAACTCGAGTTCCATTCAAGGAACTCGAGTTCCACTTGAAAATTTTCAAGAAACTCAAGTTTCACACTAAAACTCAATTTTGATAAAATCAAGTTTCAAAATAGGAGCATATCCCTAAATAGTTTCATAAATTGGGTATTTTGCTAGAACTTTTCACCAAAAGGGATATATCCCCATTTTGTCCCATGACCAGCTAATATATATGTTGGGGATTTTACCATAACAATGAAAGAATAAAATGAACACATCAAGTAAATAGAAATTAGTGATTGACTTGGAGGCATAATTGAATATTATCTGTAGACAATATTTGTTCTCATACGCAAGTTGCTAAAGGGTTTTTACAAGCTTATCCTTAGGATACAACTAAGTTTATTAGGTCTACAAATAGAAATTTTGGAGAATACTCACTGAATTTCTTATGTTTCTTTGTACCCATAGGATTTCAAGTGAAACATCGTTACACTCCATACGTAACTTTTGAAGGGTTATAACCCAATGAGTATAAATAGAGGTTAATGTTCACTTGAAATCCATAGGGTTATAACCCTTCAAAAGGTAAGTATGGAGAGTAACGATGTTTCATAACCCTTCAAAATGAGCATCAATTGAGTCAGGCAGAAGCTTCAGATCAATTTTCTTGATCAATCCGATTGATCAAGCAAGAGCTTCGATCGATCGAGAAGCCTTTCTCACTGCTTCGATTGATCGATCTGAAGTCTCAATCTATCGAACATCCTGAAACTTGAATTTTCACAAAGAAAATTCTAGATCTCAAAATTCCATTTTATTCATTTTACAAATAAATACTCTCAAATCTTATATCATTATTACAATCTATTCTTGTATATACCTATATATACAACAATATATCTGTCTATGTCAAAAAAAAAAAATTATATATTACTTGGTGTTATTCATGACCTACTAGAGATGTGCTTTTAAGGTAATTATGAATTTTAGTTGTGTTATTATTTTAAGAATATCAATTATTTTCAAGTTTTTATTTTTATTTTTATGAAAAGACAAGTAAATTTATTCAGATGAAAATAAATTCAATATATCATAAGCTAAAGCAGACTTAAGGAATACCCAAGGTTTTTATTTTATTTTATTTTTATTATTATTATTATTATGGGTCCACTACCTAAGTTATTTAAGAATCTAGGTCCTTAGCATATTGTGCTAAAAAATGTGTTGGTTTATTTCCTAATGGCTTAACATGCGACACTTGCATGGAGCGAAAATCTTGTAATCTAAGACACATGCTTGAAACAATGTTACTAATACCAACTTGAGGAGTACTTAGGCCTCTCACAGTATCACATACCACAAGAGAAACACATTCAAAATGAGCATCCCTTATACCAACATCCCAAGAAAAATCTATTGCCTCCACAAAAGCTATAGCTTCGGCCTCTAGAGGGCCAAAAAGATACCACAACTTCTTACTTAAGGCAATCACAACTCTGCCCTCATGATCTCGGATCACAACTCCCACTCCCAATTCCTGTTGCTATGTGAAGATTTTTTTATTGGTGTTGATCTAGTACCAAGGAGGCTTCAAATTAATCCACAAGAGATTGTTCTTTATGATGGGTCAAGAAGTCTGAAAATTCGCTATTTGGAACTCATCAATCAAAGCTCATGCTTTTAAATTATTTGTGAGAGAGAGAGAGAGAGAGAGAGAGAGAGCTCTATTAACAAAATATAATATATATATATATATATATATAGGTTGGGTTCAAGTTATACCTAGTACAACTTTAAATAATATTACATCACCTAATATTTTTTAATTAGATGTGAATTTTGATAAATCAACCGCTAGATTACATTATCTTTATATATTCTTCATACTTACAAAATTTAAAGATGATCAAACATTGCTTAGAGTTATACCAGTATTGAAAACTCATTTTGCAACCCGCATTTAACCTTACCTAAAAGGTAAAAGAGTAATTTTGTCTTGGAAATATGCATCTTGATTCTAGTCATTAGATCCTTAATCTCATTTTACCAAAATGATCTTGATGTTGTAATGATCAAATCGACTGGTCATAAGCCCTAATCGGACCACCAGATTGAAAGTTATCATCAAATCAAGTTTTAATGGCTGAGATGCACTATCACAAATTAAGTCTGACTATATGTAATTATGAACAATTGATTTCAATTGATTATAAATATAATTAATTTGAGATCAATGATGTGTCATAATTTGATTGGTTAGGACTACATTTTATGGTAGGGTTGCACACACCTAATTAACTAGATAGTTAAACAATAATTATTCAATGAGTAATTTGTACAATTATCTTTAATTATGGTAAATTTGTAACTAATTAAGTCTGAAATGGGAGTGATTAGAGCCCATTAATGTTAATTAGAAACTAATTTGGGACGCATTAATGCTAATTGTGCTGAAATTATTTTCTAACAAATGACATCTGCTCACCATTTCGTTGATATCTCTTAGAATATTTTGAATCTGTGAATGAGGTTAATTTACCCAAAAACTAGACATCCAGGGCTTCAATTTGAGCATAAGAAGGAGACAATTCTAATCAAAATTGAGTAAGATATGATTTTTTAAATTTGGCTTTACAGGCTGTTATAGTAGCAACGGGAAAACTGAATTTTGCTTGCTTCTTACTCCCACCAATCTTTACATTTAATACCCCCGATTTTCCTAAATGATAAAATAAGGTCTAGGTTCATGATTCTTTGTAAATCCTTATTAAATGACATTTCATTCATATTTTTTCTATCACTACTATATAAACCCCCATCTCCTCCATTCAAAGACAAAAAAACCCCCCTCTCTTTTCCCCTTTTGAGTTCTTGTGAAGTAGAGTAGTCTTGTCATATCTTGGTCTTCCTAAGACTCAAGGTACTGGGTGAGACTCACTCTCCCTCTCCTAGCTCTTCTTTTCCTCCACCCTTAGAACCTCCACCAAGAGTCTCCTCCTCTATCCTATGGATCTTACATGAATGTATAATCAATTTCCCTAACTTGTTTTTTGTGTTGTCATGATGAGAATTTAAGATTAAAGCATGATAGTAATTATTTAAATTCTCTTGAATGTGTGTGAATGTTCTTATGTGTTCTTCACATGTTCTTAGTTGTTCATCACATGTTTATGCATTACACTAATTTTAATCATAAATCTACATGAAAAACATGTTTGTTTCATAATTCTTTCAAATCTTTTAATCTAGGTTATCATCATCCACTAGAATTTATTTTTCATTCCAAATGCAATACTTAATCAATTGAATTAGGGTTTATCACATGCACACACATTAAATTCAACATGTAAATTGATTGACATATTGGATGATATGATATGAATGTTGGCCACCATAGTCTAAAAGACCGGTTTCACTGGGCAAGATGGGTGCTTAACACCTTCCTGCCTTGTAACATAGCCTTCGAGCTTAGATCAAGGGTTGATAGATCAATATTTATCCTTATAATTTTCAATTTCTAGATTGTAACTAGGAACCAAAACTATGTACTTTATCTTAGATTGTATCTAGGACCAAAGCCATGTAATTTTCCTATGATCAATGTAAATTCAATTGCAAATTAATAAAATGAGGAATTTTTCAATTTTGGTTTTCTTATTTATTCCAATAATTAAAGAAGTGGCAACTCCATTGTAAAATCCTTAATCTAAATAGGAAAATATAATTAGTTGAACCTCCATTTTGAAAGGCAATAACATGACACCACTCATTCACGTGGGTTTGGCTCAACACTCCATAAAAAGGGCTGAGGGCGCGATCTCTCACAACCAAGTGTGACTTGAAACCAACCCTCTGTGTGTGTGTGTGTGTCTATATATATATATATATATATATAAGTGTATCTAGATAAATATAAGGTCTGTTTGGATATAGCTTATTTGTTGAAAATTGAAAACTTATTGCTGAAAACATTGTAACAAAATAATTTTTAATGATGTGAATAGTGTTGTGGGACCCAAAAATACATCAGTATACGCGTTTTGCTAAGTTTGGTGGTCCCATAAACAGTGTTGTGGGATCCCAAAAAAAGGACAAACGCAGGTGAAATATAATTTCAGTTGTTGGCAAACGAACACATAATATATACATAATTGCATAATTCCTCAAGTTTTTAATGTTGTCTTTAGATGAAAATTTTGGATTGTTTCTATGTAGTTTGGGTCGGATTTTGTTGAGCCAATTCCAAATGTCATTGTTTTGCGAGTGTGGGATTCAATGCTGGCTTCAAAAAAATTTGTTCATTACATTAATGATTGGCAAGAGTCAACATACCATCCATTTCGTCTCATTATTATTAACTAGCTTATAACCTCATGCATATATGCATGGATATACTTAAAAATATACAACAAGATACATAATATAATTCCTATATATATATATATATAATTTAAATACTATTGATAATCATTTTTGTAGGGGAGAATTTTTGTTCAACCCCTACAAGCCATTTGTCCTCTTTGGGGAGCCAAGCCTGCTGTGTAGTAGTGGTACACTCATGCAAGCTCCAAGGGCATATAAAGCATGAGTGGGGCACGTACTTAGGCGATGTGGGACTAAGGTGTGAAGCCTCTAAAGGTGAAGATCCTGAACTTCCACCCCTTCGTAACAAAACCTTGCGGGCTTGGCTCCCCAAAAAGGACAAATGACTTGCAGGGGCTGAACAAAAATTCTCCCTTACAATTTTTATATTTTGTTAACTCTTTAAAAAATTTTTATAAGGATATTATTAGATATAAAATATAAATTGTCCATGTTTTTTTAATTATATTATTGTGAAGCTTTTTTTAAAAATTTTTTTTTTTATGATTCATTTATTCTAGATTCCTTGGTTTTTGTACTTAATAACTCACTTAAATGAATATTTATGATGTGCTCCCACATTTGATTCTAAAATTAAGAAATAAAACTCTTAAAGAGTAAATAATTTATGAGACATGATGCAAAATTAGAACTCTAATTTGAAATTCTAATTTGAGTTTCTCTATATATATAGATTTATTTATCAATATTTTTTAAAATGGTTAGAATTATTATTATTATTATGTAATTAATGACATATACAATTTCTTAGTATATATGTATATTTATGCCACTATTTTTTTAAGGTTAAAATGCAAACTACACCCCTAAAGTTAGGAAATTTTTAGATTTTACACTCTTAAAGTTTCAGAATTTAGATTTTGCCCTTAAAATTATATTCTGTTTGTACTTTGCATCAACAGTCATTTTGTTCATATTTTCCGTTAAGTGCCGCATAAACTTGCCATGTGTATTTAGTTCGTCCAATAAAATAATTCCATGTCATTTTCAATATGACACATCATTTTATCATGCCATGTGGTCCCTACATTTTGGAGTCACAGTTAATTTGGTCCCTGCATTTTGATAGCAGTCAATTTGATTCTTGCTATTTTCAACTTACATTTGATCACTACCGTTAACTCAGTAATGGAAAATATTTACGTGGCAAACGGTTTGCACAGTTGGCATATGTGATGTTGATATGGCAAATAAAATAATGAAAATATTGTTAAATATATATTTTAAAATGTCACGTCAGCATTTACTTTTTAAAAAAAATAATAATTCACAAATTTTAAAGGCAGAAAACTGTTGAGAACTATTTTTTCATGCCACATGGCATTACTTCATTGGCAACCCATGCTACATCAACATATTATTGACTTTTGGGTAAATCTATTTAAAGCCCAAAATAAGCTTATATCTCATTCAACTACATGAATTGGGCTCACATGGACCACAACATATTCATTTCAAAAAGCGGATTCATAGTCCACATTTCCTCTTCATCAATTAGGCTCATGACCCATGACATTATCAACATAAATATATGGATCGGGCTCAAGTAATGAATCAAAGTTCATGGCTCACATTACCTGTCTCGTATTCATGGAAAGCGGTTTCTCCAATAAAAGCCCATATTTACACAAAATGACAGCAAAGCTCAAGGTATGTCATCTCAGCTTTGGCTCATGATCCAAGCTCATGAGTCTCTTTAGGAAAACTTTGAGAGTCGTGGTTTGGAGGGTCAAGAAGTATGTTCAGTAAAGCTCTAGGGGTTTAAAGTTGATAAAAGAAACATGTTGTTTGACATGTCTTCTCCAATTTCCTGAAATCTAACGGGCCAATGTGTAGTGGACAACATCTAGTAAGCCTTTCTTATCATATAAACACTTAAAATGAGAGAACTCCTAACTGCTCTTTGACTAAAACTTAATACTCATTATATAACAAATACTTAAAAACTCCAGTCATCTAAATGCTAACCAAATAACTATTCATTCAATCTATAGCTGTTTTTGTAGGAATTTAGAAACATAATTATATTATTCCACATAAACTATATTATTATTTTCAACTAAAATCCAACTCAAACACACGGCTAAATCTGTTGGCTATCTTTAACCTTCAAATATAAATAATCATAATATCTTTAATACCCAGCAGCCTTCTACCATAATTAGACCAAATATTCCCCTACCAGCTGCCTGAGTAGAGCATTAAATTCTCTTCTTGCTCACCAAGGTAAGTCATAACACAATGAGACTTTGACTAGTTCTCTAAAACTTCACTAACTATCAATCAATCATTTTATTACTTACTAAAAATGTATTGTAATAAAATAATGGACCAAAACTATAAATCCCAAAAAAGGAAACCTTTCCAGCAGAACGCCAGCAGTGTGTTCAACACTTGACACCTGGCTAGAAGTGACATCACCAACCATTTAATGCTCAATCCCAGCCGTTAATTGCTATACTCAAAATAGCATGATATCCTTAAAAGAGATCTTACCATTTTCAGCTAAATCCAAGAAATAAATGCTGAATATTCCCTCTAGCAGCCTAATATCATTTAGCAAACCTTGTCTACTTTAGCTCTAAGCAATAGCTTTCTATGACAGCTGTGGTAGCTTTTTCAGATAGCTGTGATAGTTGTTTCAGAATAGATGTAACAGCTAACGTAGGAGCCTTAACATTACAGAATTTCCTTATTTGACTAAAAACCAAAACCAACTAAATAAACTATCTTTTTCTTACTAAAATCTTTTCCTTTTTTGCTAGTCTTTCCTTCAACTAAACTGACTTAGTTTCAAACTTGGCTCTATATAAAAAGGACCAAGTCACATTGCTACAACACACCATTACTCATCTTATGCTCATTCTCTTACTCTCCATATTCAAAAAATACATCTATCTTGCTGCCCATATCTCTAAACATCTCTTTCTCTATTTCTCTTACAAAATCCCATATCTTGGAAAGCAACACAAGCTATCACTACAATCTATCCAGGAGCTCTAATATCTTTCCTTTACCATCTTATATATCTCTCATACATCTTACAAATTATATCTCTCACAACTTAGCTATACATATTTCTCACATATATTAGAAACCCATCTCTCACCAAATGCCCATACTAATTACCCATACAAATTACAAATACTACATCCCATAAAACATCTATATTTTTTTACCATCTCCATACTTCTCAAGAGATATCAAACACTCATATTAAAAGCCCTTCTCATGAAAGGCGTAAACTTCTAATACCCCTTCTCCTAAAAGGCACAAAGACTTCTTACAAAAGTCTTTCTCATGGAAAGCATAAACTTCTAATACTAAAGCCTTTCTCCTAGAAGGCACCAAGACCTCATCCCTTCTCATGGAAGGCATAAACTTATCTTACAAAAGTCCTTCTCATGGAAGGCAATACTATTCATAACTTCTAATAACTAAAAGATTATTATCAAGGGGAAATTCATTTAAGTGCATAATAAAGGGGACAAACTTAACCAACCTCTACAAACAGCTAGACATACTCTCTCTCCCTCCAATTGCACTCATTTTTTCCCTTCAATCTTATAGTTATCATGGCAAATTGCCTCTCCACTGCTGGAGTCATTTTGCTGGAATACTATCAACTCACTGACGCTATACAGCTGGAGCTACAAACCATAGAAAGATAAGTGACTATGTTTCCATTTCACTAAATTTACATCATTGAATATATGACTATTTCACCTTTAAATACAAATTACTTTACTATTACAGTACTATCTAATAAACACATACACTAGCTAATAAATTGATCTATCACTGCTGGACACGTATCATTTTAACATAAACCTCTACTGGACATACCTTATTACATGAACTATACCACAACTGGACATGGACTACTTTTGACCCATTCCATTTTTGGACATATGACACTTAATTAATTATTCCCTAATATTGGACATCACCTAATATACATCATTATGATCTTTAACTTATCATTCAATCAAAAATATTTCACTAAATACATAATATTTTATTCAACTATTATTTCAACCATTATCATGATTCTTAGACTTTGGACTTTACCCATTTTGTAGGCCTAAGAATACACCGGAAGCTGTTGGATTATGCAGCCCAATGTTGAGTTCCGGACGCAACTCCCCAGACCAATCCGGGTCTAGCAAGGTCACCCCTCCAGCGGACAACACGTGGCTATGCAACAAAAAACGGCCCCAACAAAAAAAAAAAAAAAAAAAAAAAAAAAAAAAAAAAAAAAAAAAATTAGAAATCCTAGATTTTCTTTGACTTTCATGGCAACCAAACACAAAAGCACCTTGATTTTTCTATCTTAAATCCTTGAATTCATAAATACATTCCACATCATCTCACCTCTATACAATTGAGAAACACCCTAAACAGAAATAACCAATAGGGAATTGGAATTTTAGAACACATAGAATTCAACAAATTTCCCCCCAGCAAACTTTCTTAGAAACCAAATAGAAACCAAAAAAGAAAAAGGGGGGAAAAAAAACCTCTAAATGAAGAAGACCCTCTTATTTCAGGTTGGTATCCTTGTGTTGAGTCCAATCCAGTGGCTTTGATGGGGACAAATCCAACCAAATTTGCTTATACAAAACCCAGATAATCTAGTGGCCAAATTTCCCCTAAGACCACATAAAATGCCATAATTATTGATTAGTTTCAAGCTAATTGTTATAATAAAAGCTATTTAATTAGGAACAAAGTATGAGAAAGAGGGGAAAAAAAGGATAAAAAGGTTGTAGTAATAATTTGGACCATTTCCTTCTGTATTAATTATATCTTTCATTCTGTGGCAATAAAAGGATAAAAAGAGAAGAAAAAGTTTTTATTGCAACTATGAACTATTGTTAATGTACGTCATAAATATAATAGTGTAATAGCTTAAAGGATTATACCTGCAAATTCTAGAAAGTGGTGAGGCCCTTTGGTTCTTACCTCTTGAATTAGCTTCGTAAAAGATCCAACAACTCTGGATCACCAAGCTTGTAAGTTTTATACTTTTCCCCTTGAATCCTATACCAGAAACTAATAGAGTGAACATGCTTGACTTTCCAAAAATTAGGGCCTTCATCTGGTTGCATGCTAAGCACGAATTCCCTTGGCATTTCATAATATTCAAGATTTTTTAGGCCTTTCAGATGATGAACTCCAGAGGGCACCTCTTTCAAATGTGGGGAGTGTCCAATTCGAAGCTTTTCAAGAAGAGGCAAGGCACCATCATCTATTTTCAATCTATTTAATCCTCCCAACTTTTCAAGCATTAGATACTTGAGTTTCTGGAAGCCTCCTCCCTCAAAATGCAACTGCTCGCCTTCATATCCATCACGAAACCGAAGATTTATCAAATTAGGTAGAGCTTGAAGGATCTTTAATGGATCATTTGCTAATCTTGACCAATATAAGGCAATGGTAACTATATTCTTGAGATTGGAAATCCATTCCGGCAACTTTTCAAGTCGTCCAACTAGGATGAGACATTGTAAGAAGGGCGGAGGAGAAGACATCGATTGTAATTCAAGAATTTCTTCTTCACTTGTTGCACAAATTCTCAACGATCGGAGGTCGCTCATTTTCTTTAGTGCAATGCACAAAGTCTTACCATTTTCTCTCTTCAATTTAGTGATTTCCAACTTCCTCAACAACCTCAACTTTCCCAATTCTGCAATGAAGGCATTGCTACAAGCTTCAACATTATAAAGCTTATGTAAGGACTCTAAATGCCCAATGCCACTTGGTACCTTTATGGCTTTTCGAGAGTTTATATGGTATTCAGTATCATCATTTTGGATGTAGCCAGCAAGATATCTTAACTTACAAAGCCCACTGATCTCCGTTGGTAGCTCGGACACAAGGGAACGTTTCAAATCCAAAGTCTCTAGGTTGTGTAGTTTATTTATGGATTTAGGAAGCATCTGTACTTTCGTACCTCTAAGGCTTAAATACCTTAGATGGAATAGGTTTCCCACTTCTTTAGGAATGTAAGTAATAGGAGCACATTCAAAATCCATTACTTTCATGAGCTTGAAATTTTCAAAACAAGCAGTAAGAAAAGAATTGGGCACTTCATCTGCTCGAGAAACAATAATAGAACGAGTTTTGGAACTAGTAGTTCTCTCCAATGGAGTATCCAAATTGCTATGAATAGAGAGGCGCCGACCAATTCCATCAAAACTTGAGCAATCCCTTATTGAAACATGACAACAACTCAATTCCTCTGACCTAGAAACAATGACTTCACGGATCATATCATGAACTCGACAAGTTCTAACACTGCCATCATAATCAACCCATTCCACTTGAACCAAGCTTCTATAAATGAGTTGGTTTAGGTAGTCTTGTGCAACATCTTCCAATATTTTTCCTTGCTTTTCTTTTACAAAACCTTCAGCTATCCATAGTCGAATTAGTCTTGCACAATTAATGGAGTTAGCCTCTGGAAACATGCCAAAATATAAGAAACAAGCTTTAAGATTGTAAGGTAGATCATGATAACTGAGAGAGAGAATTTTGGAGATACTTCTTAGACGTGAATTAGTTTCTAACTCAAAACTAAGACTACAAGGCCATTTGTTCCACTCAGACACAACCTTGTCTTTGGTTGACAAAAGACCACCTATAGCCACAATTGCTAGTGGCAATCCTTCACATCTCTCAACTATGTTATGTGATGGCTCAACTAGTTCAAGGGGACAGTTGCCCCCTTCAAGTTGGAACACCTTCTTGCAAAAGAGTTCCCAAGCTTTTTCCGAAGGTAGAGGTTGTTGCTTGTGCACATAATAAGATGAAGATTCAATGTGAGGGGGAGCAACATTCTCATTTCGAGTTGTGATTACAATTCCACTACCTTTCCTGTTATTAGGTAAAGCAAGTTTTACATGCTCCCAAAAATTTGTATCCCATACATCATCGAAAACAACTACATACCTTTGTTCATCTAAATATTGCCTCAATACTTTAATAAGCTTTATCTCTTCCATTGTGTCAATTTCTTTAGGTGCAAACTCATTCCTTGCCTCGTAGAACTGCTTTATCATGTCTCTGAATAGCTCTTCCATCTTGTAAGATTTTGACACAGTGATCCAAGCATGACAATCAAATTGTGCTACCACCTTCTCATTGTCATACACTTTCTTGACAAGAGTAGTCTTGCCAACACCACCAATGCCGACCACTGAAATCACTGTGCGATTAGATGGTCCTTTTACCAACCAGTTTATCAATTTGTCTTTATGAGATTCAATACCCACAACCTCAGCTTCCTCAATGAAAAGAGATGCCACTCGAGGGTCTAGCCATGCAACACTTCTAGCATCACTACTTGGTCCTCCTTGCTCTATAGTGTTGAAGTGATATCTTATAGCAATCTCTCTCTTTTCCTGGAGATTTCTATTGATATCTTGAATCCTAGAGGCTATCACATGTCCTGCTTTCAGCTTTATGGTAAATTGAAAAATTTTCAGGAGGAAATGGAACCGTTGTCTTTGCCCATAAGGACCTTTTGTACAATGAAGTATGTATTCATCAATGACATCTTCTATGTGATAAGCTTCTTCCCTTATCTGTTTCACCCATATTTTCTCAACATTGCTCATGTCTACCTTCTCGGCCCTTACATCAGCATCCCTAAGGAAAGATTGAATGAACTCCAATTCACCTTTGATGCTCTCGACTTTTTCATGGATTCCCTCTAGCAATCTTGCTTCTTGTACTAACAATGGGACCAAATTCTCTATTACTAAGCTGACTGCGCTTTCTGCCATTTATCCTCCTTTCTTAGATCGCTGGCCACAGTTAACTAATGATGAACCAATTCAGTACCGGATGTTATGGAAATAAAATTACATTCAAATGTAAAAGAATAAAAAACTCGCCTATGTTTCACAATATTACCTTGTGAGCAGTAAGGCCAAGGTCCTTGCTTTCTTTAATGACTTTCCAAATTTTATAAAGCTAGAACCACTCTGGTTGATCTCCCACAAGCCTATCAGGTGCTATAGAATGAAACAGCCATCGCCTATTAATTTTATAACAATAAGTTAGAAACAGACACACGAAGATCCATGTCAAATAAGTTCTTTAAGCCAAAAGTCCCAACTCTATGCTTCCAACTGAGACCCAAAATTCTATGTAATGGGGAAAGATATAAATCTATTTTATATATTTATCCATTAAAATAACAGCAAACTTGGAGAAGGTTAGAAATGGAAATATATGAATTCAGCATCTAACTTACCCATTACTTTAAGTGATGCTGTACTAAGGTGCCTAGTAAATTGAGTAAGGATCAATTTTGAGTGCAACAATTAAGGATACAATAGACAATAGGCAAAAAAAAGATGCAAGAGTAGAAAATTAGTAATTCTGCAATTCCTTCATAAGTTCTTTACAAACAATTCAAGTAAAAGAAGTAACAAAATGGACTCGTTCGACCTGTTCTGAACAAATAAAAGAGATAATCTTGTTTCATGAATTATCTTAATAAGCGACAACTTCAACCTGACGATAAATGTATGATAATTATTCCCCTCGTGAAGGAGAAGAACATGTCTAAGCTAATCTTAAAAAAGAGTTTGAAATCTTACATTACAAAAAATTCACTTAATGTAGTTTTTTCCCTTGGGGCTTAGGAACAGAGTCCTATATCTACTGTTAAAATAATTAAAAAGAAAAGTGTTAGAAATCAAGAAAGATAAACAAATAAGGACGGACGCACTATTTCTTTCTCTTCCAAAAATTCAAAATTACTACCAAAAATAAAGTTTTGAATTTTCTAGCAGCGTCTATAAATAAACAACGATAAAACATTGTTAAGTTCTATTACTGTATATGCAGGGGCAGAGGGGACTATATGGGGATAAACATTGTTAAGTTCAATTACTGTATATGCAGGGGCGGTGGGGGCTTGGGGGGCCATGGCCCCCTTGACTTTTTAAAAATCCTCTCTCCCTCTTGTATTTTTTGTATTTTTCAAAAGTTGTCTCTCCCCCTAGATTTTTACTAAAAACATATAATGCATTTATATAGTTGACTCATGCTTTTTTTTATTCCCTCTAATTACTATTATGTCATACATAGTTCATTATATTTAAGTGTATTTATTGTATAAAATAGGTAATTTTATTTATTTTTTTTTTATTAAATTGATTTATATATTCTTAGACATGTCCAGACTTTTTTTTTTTTTTTTTTTTTGCAAAGATTTAAAGACTTGTTTAATGTAAATATTTTTGTTTACGTAAGAAAATATCATATGTTAAATCAAAATTACAAACATTTCATGTATATATGTGTGTGCGCGTGTGCCCAGCGTTATTCTTTAGATTTAAAATTTTTTTTTTATTATATATTTAGCTTGACCCCTCTTGATTTTTTTTTTTTTTTGGCTGCACCAGAGTCTATGTGTATACACACCTTAGTCCACTGAGGTCGGGCCCAGTTTACTTTTCTTTTATAGTACCTTACTTGTTGTGCTCACTTTTTGCCTATATATAAAGGCTCTCTATTGTACCATTATAGACACAAAAATACACAAATTATTCCTTTATTCTTTGTCTCTATTTTCTAAACAAGTTCAATAGATTGAATGTTGACAAACCATGAAAAATTTTGAGTTTTGTTTAGTCTAAGTCTTGTATTTCAAGTTCAAGATGAAAACCTAAGATCAGATCAAGGAAATAGGAGTTTCTATTTTCTTGGAACCTTCTAAATCAATTGAGACTTCTAAATCAATTGAGAATTGAGTAACCAAATTCTTAAAAGGTCCATTTAGTATGCTATTACAAATCTAATTTGTGCCCTACTTGCTAGACTGTATACAAAGACATTAGTGTTGACAAAAAACAAGAGAGAAAGAGAAATATTTCCACTCACCTAGAGTTTTGTATGCTAATTCTCTCTAGTTAACCACTATACCAAAGATCTTGAAGTAAATCTGAAGACGATAGACTTATAGGTTGGTGATCAAGGCTAAACCCACAAAGCCATTCTAGGGTTTGTTGTAGAGATCAAGTCTTCAAGAAGTTCTTGGAACCACAAATGGACTTTGTGAGGGAAATTCATGATAGAAGAGTTCAACCAGATTGGAGCTATGTATGGTCACATGAGTAAGTCATTATTGGAAGTAGCAATTGAACCTAAGGTTTATTTCTGTTTTAAGAACTTCTATTCTAAATAGTGGATTTTCATGGGGTTGGTGGTTAATCCTCAAAGTGGTTTTTTTTCCTTGGATTGTTGTCCTTGAGTTAGGGGTGTTCGTAATTTGAGTTGAATCGACTACCCCGAAATCAAATTAACTATACCACATAATAGGCCAACTGACTAAACCAAAGGTGGTAATTGGAGACAACAATTTTTTTTCAATAGTAGTCCGATGAAGCCTTCTGAGCTGGGGAGGGTATTTAAATAAGAAATGAATCGCATTGATATATGTAAATATATATCTCATAAACCGATCTATCTGATCTCAACCATCTTCCCAAAACCCATCCTCTCTCTCTCTCTCTCTCTCTCTCTCTCTCTCTCTCTCTCTCTCTCTCAAGCTCAAACCACAAAAGCTAGAAACCCACACTCACACCAAACCCACTAATCTATAAAGCAAAAAGTCAGAAACCCAAAAAAATCGAAGTAGATCTAAAGCAAATCTAAAGCAATTATGTAGTGAATCTGAAGCAAATCTGATATGACCATAGTTAATCGAAGATGCGTCTCTTTAACCTTATTTGTTTTTATGTTTTGATCTATGGGATTTGATCTTTGATCTTTGGGTTTTAATTATTTAATATATGGGTTTGATTTTTTGGATTTATGGGTTTGATTTGGGATTTGTGGGTTTGATTTTTTGGATCTATAGGTTTGATTTGGGATTTGTGGGTTTATTAGTAGTTGTAGGTAAGATTTGTGGAATTTTTGGTTTGATTTTTTTATTTTTGGTATTTGTGGTTGTGCCAAAGAACCAACCTCCAACGGTCATGATTTGATTTGTTGAAGGGGTAATTGACCCCATTGGTGAGGTGACAAAGTTGCCCAATAACCACACCAACTAAACCATGAACGCCCCTACCTTGAGCTTTCCACTTTGTCACCATGTTGTTGTGTTCTTTATTTACTGATTTATTACTTTGTTGGTGACATATTTAATCTATGGTAATTAACTTGGAAATCAATCTAAACTCATAATTGATTAATGTGAAAAGTTTTTTAATTTTGCATAAAATCAACCAAGGGGTCTATATTTTCATACTATTAGTATCAAAGCTAGTACACTTTAAATATAGGATTATTTTCCTAAGTGTGACCCTTGACCCCCTATTGTCATGGATACAATCAAGTTTCTTAATGTGTGTACCCATAAAAATTAAATAATGAAGATACTAATGTTATTGTTTATTTTAGAAGTGTATGTGAAACTTTTTTGTAGGGAAATATCTCAATCGTTTTTACAATTTTCCATGGCTTCTATGCCTCCAAATTTGATGCCTCCTTGTTCATCTATAACTGAGATGGTGGTCGAGTCTTCATCCATATGAATGTTAATGACATCCTTATCACTATCAATACCACCTAGCCACATTTCACCCATAATTTTTATGCAAAAATTCTAGTTTGTGTTCAAGGATCTTCGGCCATTACATTACAAAATGCACTTTTTGATATATTTGAGACGTAGTCTTTCTTGTCCAAAAATGTATTGAAGAATCTTAAAAGCTAATAATGCCACTATAGCAAGTAGGACTGGAATGGAAAAATGCCTCAATACGCCTTGGTCAAAACCAAATTGGTGGGCAAATCTCTGAGGGTTGTAGGGTTGGGTCTCAAAGTCATCCTGAAAATGTGCCTGAAGATGGGAAGGCACAAGCAACAAAGGAAAGCTACTCCTCAAACCAATGAGCATCTCTATAACAAAAAACAGTTTCATTTTTCAAAAAATGGAACAAAGGTGGGAGTCCACCCTTAAGGGGGGAGTAAGGCCTAGCTATCCAATCAGTAGGGTCATCTAACACCTTGCAAAGAATGCTGTCAGAAGATACCACGATCTTGTTCCAACCGCATGACCGTGGTAATCCTTGGGATGATGGCAAACTGGTCTTAAAGGAACTTAAAACTTTGGGGACAAGAGCATAGTTCCTAAAGTGGTCCCACAATCAAATTTGTAAAAATGCTACATGTACAAATGTTTCTACTTGGAATCTACCCTAAGAGCATTGCAAGTCAAGGATGAAGCAATCTAAATGAGAATACAAAGTTCCTAAGAAGTAAGGGGCAAGGGGAAAGTTGTGTCATTTGGCCAACTTAAAAGCTAAAGGAAAATGTCTACCTAGGATCTTTTCATTGGGATATCCTTCAAATAAATGGCGGGATGGCAAGAAAGCAATTAAAGCCTCGAGTTCATAAAGGCTAGAATTACCTTCTCCTACAACGAAGTTTGTGCCCTCCTTTAAGGAGTCTGAGCTGGCTTCTTCATCCACGCCATCAGCATACTTCCTCCAAAAGTATCTAATCCATCCTCAGAAGTTGGCCCTAGTACCTTTGTCACCACCAATGCTAGTGTCTTTTGGCACTTCCCCGCTAAGGGCTTTCCCTTTCCTCACCACTTTCAAAATTGGTTTCTTCAAGGTTTTCTTTACTGTGTCTTCAAGGAAATTCATGGCTTTGGCCTTATCAAGAACCAAGGAAATGTTATCTATCTCTCCATCACCAAACAAGGGAAGTCTTAATATCTCATAAACATACTCAATAGAGGGATAGACTTCCTAACACCCTATAAAGAAGGTATGGGTAATGGAATTCCATCGGTACAAGAGAGAGATGAGGCTTTCACTATCCTTGCTGATGTCCAAGCTAGAAAACACCAATATAGTGTGCATAAGATGTACTTTTTCCAAGATATTCATGAAAGGAGGGTGTGTCAGCACTCTTTAACACCAACTTCTCTAGTCTTTGGAGACAAAAGTGTAAGATTTGAAGACCACATCAGTGGTAGGAGCAAAATCTCCTTTGCAAGTGCCAAGCTAAGGGATGTGCTTCAACTCCAAATCCATGGTCAAGAGATCATCAAGATCTCCACATGTTGTGTAAGGAGATCTGCAGAGCAAGGAACAGACTCCCAATCAAAACTTTTATCGAACAGGTAATCTCCAAAGAAAGGAGGGATGATCCATTGCTCTTCTGTGGAAGGGTTCTCTTCTCCCCTTAACAATGGCTTGTTACTTTTGGGGGTTGAAGGTTCTATGGCCTTTGAAGAATTGGATGTCAAACTGCGTTTGACACCTATGGGTTTTGTGCTTATGAAAAATTCTGAGATTTGGGTTTGGAAAGGAAGAAGATAAGGAAACAAAAAAGAAAAGAAAAGAGAGAGAGAGAGAGAGAGAGAGAGAGAGAGAGAGAGAGAGAGAGAGAGAAATGGGGAGAGGGAGGCAGTTCCTTTTCCTTTTATACTTTGGGCAATTACTCTTTTCCCTATAAAAGGAGCCGTTCAGAATCTCTGACATGACAATTAAAAAAAAAAACCGCACTTACTAAAGTGGTGAAAAGGCATGACTTATCACCAGCAGGTTCGATTTTACACCTTTACTTTGTATTTTAATTAACAGTTATGTTCACATGCTGTTCCTTTCTACAGAAAGTTTTTTTTTTAGCAAGAACATTCACAAAAGGAAGAACATAAAGATAAACATATGATTAGTAAACATGAATTTTAGAACAAACTATGTTGTTTATATATATTTGGTCAAAAAGGAAAAGGGGGATTTACATCTGGTTTGGCTCTTATGGCTTATCACCTCTTTTCTATACATTAACGGAAAAAAAAAAAAAAAAAATGAAGCAAAACAACAAACTACTATAATAAACAAAAACAAAATAGCCTACAACTTAAGCCCTATAGTATGGTCTATTTACCAAAAAAAAAACAAAAACAAAAAAACAAAAAAACAAAAAAAAAAAAAAAAAAAAAAAAAAGAGAAAAAGATTGTAAGTTTGAAGGCAAGCAACTTAAGGAGAGTGAGGCTTGTAAGCATCTGAGTCTCTCCCCGAATCAAAGTCTTCTTGGGGGTAGCCTAGAGTGAGGTCCTCCTCCTCCTCCTCCTCCTCCTCTTCTTCCTCCTCCCCATCCTCCTCACCCTGAAAACCAAAACCCTCCAAAAAATCTAACTCGTCTAAGTCAGAGTCAGAACCACTGGAGGTTGTAACACTCGGGTCAGAATTACTTTAAAAACCTTTATGCCTTCTTCTACACCTTGGGACATTCCCCATGAAGGCATCATAAGACGCATCCTTAGCATCATCTTCGGACTTCAACCAAAGTTCTTATGAGTCCTCTTCCTCTTCTTCTTCACTAACTTCCCATGGTCAGACTTATTGGGAAAGAAAAACATGAGGGGGAAGGTGGAAGATGGGAAAAGGGAGAGGAGGAGGAGGGGGAATATGAGGTTTAGAATGGCCGGGGGTGCATGTTGACATTGGGAGAGTTCGAGCCACGACTAGGAGAGTGTATTTTTTTGGAAAAGTTGGAACCTATAAACAAAGGGCTAGCCATCTCGCTTACAATGGAGATTTTTCTGATTAGAAGAAAGAAAAAATTTATGGATGCAAAAGGAATGAAGAATAAAGGAAGATTTCTTTCCTTTTTAATCACCAACCGAAGTCAAGTAAAGAGACAGGACATTTATGAAGAGTAATGTCTGTCTGCCAAGCACGATAAACAAAACGACACCAAAATGGCTAGAATGATTACACCAGCATTGAAGTCTGATACGATGTAATTGTCAATGACTTTGGTCATTAACACCATTGACAGTCAGGGGGCTAATGTACATTACACCAGCTAAGGCATGTGAGAATGCTGATGTGGCTAGATTCGAGCCATACAAGTGAAAAAGCTGTGAGCAAAGGAAAGGAAACGTTGGCTAAAAGAGAGGATCTTTGGCCTGTGCCAACAACGTGACCATCTTGGAGAAGAGTGAAATTTGCACCTGACTTGGACACCCATCACTTGCACAAAAGGGAGATAGTGAACCCCTATGGTCAAATGCTATTGAACACCCCTTATTGGCTAAACTTGTGCTGGACCACTATTGAAGACATGTGTATCACTCCTAGTGTCCCCAATGTCCCTTTCCTTGTCTAAGATTTGCTCCTCACGCAATAGTAGAGCCACCCTCCGTTCCACTACCCTGACATTGGTGTGCTGTCTCTCTCCACCAGCCTTTGTATAGTATCATAGTGTATTAGTGTTTGAAATTGGCGAATGAGGGTTTGACACCTGTCTTGATGTACCTCACAACATTCCTCGTACTATAAGAGAAACAAGTTGTTGAACAATGAGGGCAAGAACCTAGAGAAAAACAAGAGAAAGAACAGAAAGTTTATGTAGGGAAGTGAGGTAGAGAAAAGACTTTCTTTGGGAAGAACATCACCCCTGTACAAGGGCTTTCATTTTCACATGATAAAGAGCTCAAAAGAGTAAGGGACATTCTTCCTTTGCTCACCTGTGGTTTTTCATCCATTCCCAAGGGTTTTCCACCTATTTTCCCATGCTTTCTTTACTTTCCATGTTATGCTTTCCATTTCTCTCGATGTTAAAGTATTAAAGCTTTCTTTTTTATTGTTCTCAAGCTTTTATACTTAAATGTACTATTAGACGCATTATCCATTCACTCATATAATCTTACAAATCTAACTTGCACGTACAACTTGCAACCTCAATTTTTGTTAATGGATTCTTCAATCTTTTATGTGGACATAAAGTTATGGCCACAATGCTAAACATTTTGGTGTACTCCTATATGGAAGCCACCTTGTCAAAAGCATACAACAAAGTGTACAATTGGAAGTCTAAACATATAAGTCTAATGATGAGTACAAAATTGATAACTTGGAAGACCCTTTAACCAAAAGTTTGTCTCAAGAATTGGTAAAGGTATCATCCATTAGAATAGGACTAAAACTCTTCAAATTCAAATAGATATGATCTAAAGAGATTTAAAGGATAATAATAAAATGTTGATAAGTGGTTAATTGAACACTAAAAATTTTAAAATTTCATTCAAAATGAATTAGTGTTGTTCATTATGTTGTACGAAGCATGAGTTTTGTACTCTTAATAAAGTTCACAGTATAGTTAAATAGTTAAATATCTGTGTAACATGGACATAAGAAGGACTTTACTTATGTGAGCATAGAGGTGGTTAGCTTCTAAACAAGAGTTATGGTTTCCCTTGTAAATGCTTATTAATCCAGGGAGTAGCACAATGCCATAATAATGCTAACTAGTTCTGAATTTCTAGTTTTTAAAATGCTTTCATGTGTGTACTTCCTCTAGCTCCCAGGCAAAGAGTTTTGGTTCTAGCTTAGGCCACCTATTGAGGAGGTAACATCTTAAATGCCACGTTTGGATTGAGGGGGGAGGAAGAGGGAGTAGAGAGGAGCTGAGTAAAGTTGGCTAGAAATTAGCCTAAATTCATGTTTCAAAATGTTGCTTGATCAAGATTGTTTTTCACTTGGAAAAAAGACCTTGCTGGATAGAGATACGAACAAGGTATTGCAAGGTTTTTCTTTTTTTTTTTTTAAATTAAAAATAAATAAATGATTTTTGAAGAGCTTGCACTAGGAGACATTTCAAGAAATCTCTTTTCTGAAGAGTTTCGTAAGAGATTGTGGGAAATGAAATTTTTTTAGTCCCTAACAACTAGTAACAATCTTGGCAACTTTTAGGGTGTTTATCCCAACATAAGTGACTTTTCAAATGTTTCTTCATTGAAAACTCTTCATTGTTTATAAATAGACATATATATTCTTCTTCTTTTTTTTTTTTTTGTTCACACCGTAAATTCCTAGGATTCTTTAAGTTTACAAGAGCACTAGCATCATGTGTTGTAAAAAATTCTATTTTGACACATCAAAAAGCTATATTTTCTATTTTAACACATCACTTTACAATACACCTTACATCATATGTTCTATTCTACAATTCAATACATCAAAATAATATATACAACATATTAAAATAATATTAACTCAAAACTAACCCAACCCAGTGGCCAGCACAGCCACCAACCATCCACCTCCGCCACAAGGTGGTCTTAGAGGGTGGCTGGCGATGGTCTATGTGGTGGAGTAGTGGAGGTTTGGTGTAGAGAGAGATGGAGAGCCATGGAAGCACTGAAGCAGGGAGTTTTGAGAGAAGAGAGAAGGCAGAGAAGACAAAGGACACCGAGAGAGAGAGAGAGAGAGAGACTCGAATAAAAAATAAATAAAACTTTTATGACATCTGTCCATACCCTCTCAAATTTAGAATATCATTGTAACTGGATGCCAAAATTTTTGAGATTTAAGACATCTGAAATAGGTGGGTTTTTGGTGATTGGTATGTCAAATGCTAAAAATTTAGTATTTGGCACACCTGATGCCAAAGGTCAATAGTGTAGCTAAGATTGTCATTCTATTGAGAAAATGAAAACACTAGATTAGTTGTATCTTGTAGATGATTTGCTTGTAACCCACTAACGAATTCATTCAAGTTAGGGCAAATGAAAACACTATCTTGCAGATGATTTGCTTCTAAACATTGATTTCCCCTAAATTTCCTAATATATATATATATATATATATATGATAACAAGCATATCTGCAGCAAGAGATAAAAGTACATAAAACCATTTCAATACGAGAAATAACATAAAAATAAAACAAAAGGAAAATATAGTCCCAACTCCCTACCAAAGCCATAAGAAATAGCATAGATATTTATATTAGACACAATCAAGAAAGAAGATAAGCGAATTTGACCGAACCTTGACCGAGGAAAAATTGCTGTCTCAGGTAAAAACAACAGTGCACATGAACGCTGGAAGAAAGCTCCTTTTTTTTTTTTTTCTTTTTTTTTTCTTTTTTCTGCAGTGTTTGGCTATACTTTTAATTTGTTTTACTTATAATCATAGCGATGGTTAAAGGTGATTGAATGGTTTTTTCATGAAGGTAAAGAAGAACCACACAACGCTCTTGAAGGGAAATAGGGACCTCGAATTTTCTATATCAGTTGCCCCAAATCTATATAGACAAGAGCTGTAGAGAAAATTATTCCCATGGCCATATCGAATAACCTTGATGCTCTTCTTATCGTTTTTTCATATTCTTTTTCGAAGTGTCTTGGGCTCTTTATTCCCTTAGAGGAACCTATCTTTTGAAGTATGCAAAAATGGTTTGCCTGTATCCTGCTTTGAATACTGTATCAAAGAAATAAGACTAAAGAGTAAAGAATACAACGAATAAATGGAAAAGTAGGAGTATCATCTAACAAGAGTGGTCTGTTATCAAATGGAGGTGTGAAAGAATTGAATTCTATTAGTAGCAATAAGCAATTCTTTATTCCATAGAAGAAATTCGATTAGGTCTTTATTCTATAGAAGAATCTATCTTATCTTGTAAGTCTTCCTGAAATGTTTGTCTATATCCAATAGCGAAGACTGTAAGGTTAAAAAAATTTATGTTCTCTTAGCAGCAGCTCTCCTTTCTTGGATGGAAACTACGACTGCATTTAGATGAGATAAAATTGATATAGTGTACGATTGGAAGTCTAATAATAATAATAATAATAATAATAATAATAAAATTTTCAAATAAAGTTATAAAAAATTTTAGATAAAGAACTCACATGTGAACTAGAAATTCAATAAAAAAAAATTGCATCTAAATTAATTTAAAGAATAGATTTTAAGTAATATATATATATATATATATATATTTATTTATTTAAATTTAAATGTATAAAAGACCTCTAGGCCTCAAAATTCCCTAGGCAGCCCGCCCCTGAGCCAGTCTGCCAGATAAGCAAAGTCGTCGTTAATAAAGATTCCATTCCAGCATCCTTGCATTGGTAATATCTTGCCTTTATAATTTGTGCACCAAATTTGACTTAGTGGTTCAACCCAATTACAACATTCAGAACCCAAAAATAAATAATATAAAATAAAATGATTTTAAGAAAACAACTCTCACAATTCAGCTCAAATATCACATTGCTGGCCCACAATCAAAACTAGTCTCATCCCTGTTTGGTTGCTAAGAAGCTACGAAAAAAAAAAAAAAAGGAACCTACATATGCTAGTCCTCCACATTTTTTCCAATGATTTTTGTTGCCTTCCTCCTCTGTAGTAGATCTTATATTGATACTACATCGGCTTGAATACAAGCTATTTAACAATTTGTTATTCGGGTCATGTTCTAGTTCAGTTGAGTGTGTAAATATGACCAGGCAAATCAGAACAGGAGCAATCCCGGTCTCTCTTTAGCTTTAGCCCATGAATTGTGTTAAAAGATAAAAATATATTGGTTTATTTTATGTAAGGCCCAAGAAGCCCAATTTTGCATAAAGTCCATCTATGCCTAACCCTAGACTCTACGGCTCCTTTATAAATCCTGTTAGGATTTTCTGTACTTAGGACCTATTTAGTAATATTGTTCTATTAATGTTGTTTGTATTTTTTTTAAAAACGTGTGGGTGAAAAAATGTGTAAAAAAACATGTAATATTGTTTAAACACTAAAAACTGTTATTTAAAATACACTACCAAACACCCCCTTAATATCACACAATACAATGTAGCTATCAAGGTTTTATATGGTAGATGTAGATATAAGTCATTAGGCTAAACTACATGATCTTTGTGTGTTCATTCACTCTCTCTGTTCTCTTATTTATCAAGAGATTGAACTACACATATCTATAGTTGAATGAAACCAACCCAAAAAGATGCGTTTGTTCCAAGTTCTCGCGTGGACCAAGTTAAGTTGCATATATAAGTGGTTTTTTTCTTGATAGCACTGTCTTCTTCTTCTTCTTTTTTTTCTTTTTGAAATTTCATGCTGTTGATTTACCGCCTCGTTAGATGTTTTAATTAATTGATTCGTTTGTTTTGAGAAAGGAATAAGGAAAATATAGTCTAGCAGCCTTCATTAGTTGCAATGTGGCAAAATGCAGTCAAACTCTAATAACAACTCCTAACTATCGTTTTAACTCAAAAAAAAAAAAAAAAAAAAAAGTTAACAACTCCTAAAATATTCTGGATAAGATTCTAAACCAATCTGCAAGTCCGTCTAGCAGCCTCTTTTTACTTCTCACTTGTTTCTTAAATCAACTTTTGGGCTCAGTTTTTTTAATTCAATTTTTTTCATTTAATCTCATAAAAATAGTTTTTTTTTTTTTTTTTTTTTTTTTTTTTTTTTTTTGTCTGCCATGTCTACATCCTCGGCTTATATAAATCCCTCAAAATCAAATAAAAGATTATTTTTTTCTTTATTAAAGAAGCAATCAGATTCAAATGCTTTATGTTTCATAAAAAAGTGACAATGGTTGATGTTTCATGAGTCTCAATATTCCCACTAAAGCAACCTCTAACCCATAGAATTTATCACAGTGAAGGCTGATTTAACAAGCATTTTTTTCGATATTAAAGTGGCTCCAAAATCCCAGTAGTTCCATATTTTTCCAGTTTATGCGTCCTGGAATAACAAAGAAATAGTACTGTGGTAAATATCCCACTATTATGCCTAAAGAATTTTTGATTAGTTTCAAACTAATTGTTACAATAGAAGCTATTTAGTTAGAAGCAGTAGCATGAGAAAGAGGAAAAAAAACAGGGAAGATTGAAAGGTTACAATAACCATTTGGTCAAGTTTCTTTTATCTAATTAAATTCTTCATTAGGTAGCAGCAAAGGGTTTTTTAAACAAAAAATGTTTCAATTCAAGTATGAAAACCTTTGGTAATATGGTAAATGTAATTTGCCTAATGGCTAAGTGGGAGGGGCGTACAAGTAATTATATCAATGCAGCGAGATTAGAACAAGAGAAGAAGAGAAACAAACCTTCTAATTGATTATTGATGAGGTTAGCTGTTTTTTTCTTTAAATTTTATTTTAAAACTCAGAATTTATAGATTTTTTTTTCCAGCTATTTAGTTCAGTATTTGTATGAACCATGACTATAAAAATAATAGTTGATGATTTCAAAATGTTTTCCCTTTTTTGGTTTTATTTATTTATTTATTTTTAATTTGTTTGCCCAACTCGAGGCAATTAAATCTTAATAAATGGAAGTTTTTTTAGTCAAATTTCATTGTTTTATCACATTCTCTTTATTCTAGTATACTTACAAATGATTTCCTTTCATTGAAATAATTAAATGTGTTTGAGATTGGGGTCTTGGTATTTGGTTGCAAGAATGGACAGGTTGAGGAAGTGTTTGGGAGGAATAAGATGCATTAATTTATGTAATTTTAGGATATGAAAGTATTTTATAATTTAAATTCTTATTTATAGATTTCAAAATCATTAATCAATTTAAAAAATAAAGTCTACTTTTTAAAGTAAATATTATAATATGTTATAATCTCCTAGAAATGTTAAAAAAACTAGGTAGTTCCAACATAAAAATTCTAGACTAGTAAAATAATTCCACTCACTATTTGGAAACCAATTCTAGGGAATTATATATATATATATATATATATTAAGAAGATCAAGTTTTAAAGCATTCAACATTATTGTGTGAAAACATATATATTAAACAATAAAACAAGTATTATATAAAGGTCTTTAAAAGCATTAAAATAAATTATTTCAAATAAAATTACAAAATATCCGTGCATCTCATGGAACATTATTTAGTTGTTATAATAGAAGCTATTTAGTTAGAAGTATTATCATGAGAAAAAGTATATAAAGGTTACAATGAAAGGTTACACCATTTTGGAAAGTTTCTTTTATCTAAATTCTTCATTATGTTGCTGCAAAAGGATAGGAAAGAAAAGTTTCAATTGCAAGTATGAAAACCTTTGGTAATATGGTAATTAATGTAATTGCCTAAAAGCTAAGTGGGAGGAGTGTACCTGTAATTTCATCAAAGCAGTGAAGGCACTTTGGTCTCCATGAATCAACTTCGTAGACGTTCCAACAATTCTGGATCACCAAGATTGTATCCTTTATAGCTTTCCCCTTTAGTCCTATACCAGAAATTGACACGAGGAATATCTTTGACTTTCCCAAAATCAAGGCCTCCATCTGGTTGCAAACTAAGGGCGAATTCATTTGGCATCTCATAAAATATCAGATCTTTGAGGCTTTTTAGATAGTGGATGCTAGAGGGCACTTCCTTTAGTTGTGGAGAGGGTCCAATTCGAAGCTCTTCAAGAAGAGGCAAGGAACCTTCGTCTATCATCAACCTCTTCAATCCTTTCAAATTTCGAAGCCCAACACATTTAAGTTTCTTGAAGCCCCCACCTTCAAAATGTAATTGCTCACCTTCATATCCATCATAAAGCCAAAGATCCATCAAATTAGGTAGAGTTTGAAGGACCTTCAATGGATCATCAATTAATTTCGACCAAAAAAATCCAACTCTAATTACACCCATGAGTTTTGCAATCCATTCCGGAAACTTTTCTAATCGCCCACATAGCGAGATAGATTGTAGGAGGGGCGGAGGAGAAGACATCGATTGTAATTCAAGAACTTCCTCCTCACTTGTTGCATAGATTCTCAAAGACTGAAGGTTGCTCATTTTCTCCAACGCAGTGCAGAAAACCATCCCATTCTCTCTCCTCAATATAGAGATTTGTAACTTCCTCAACTGTCTTAAACTTCCCAATTCTACAATAAGGGCATGGTTGTCGACTTCAATCTTAAAAAGCTTCTGCAAGGATTGTAAACATCCAATGCCATTGTGTATCTTTACTGCTGGTCGAAAATCAGTACTATATTCAATATCATTGTTTACAGTGTAGGCCACAAGATATCGTAACTTACGGAGCCGACTGATCTCTATTGGTAGCTCAGATACGAGGGAACGTTTCAAATCCAAAGTCTCTAGGTTGTGTAGTTTACCTATGGACTTTGGAAGGATCTGTACTTTTGTATCTCTCAAGCTTAAGTACCTTAGATGGAATAGGTTTCCCACTTCTTTAGGAATGTAATCTACAGGAGCACCGTCAAAATCCATTGTTTTCATGAGCTTGAAATTTGCAAAAGAATTAGCAAGGAATGAATTGGGCACTTCATCTACCCCTAAAATGAGAATAGTACGAGTTTGGGAACTAGTAATACTCTTCAAAGAGGTATTTACATTTTTTTGAATTGAGAGACGTCGAGCAATTCTATCAAAATTTGTGTAGTCTTGCATTGAGATCAAACTGAAACTCAACTCCTCTGACCTAGAAAGAATGACCTCACGCAACATATCATGGACTCGACAACTTCTAAATCTGCCAACATCATCACTCCATGCCACTTGAACCAAACTTCTACGAATGAGCTGGTTCAAATAGCCTTGTGCAACATCTTCCAATGTCATCCCTTTCTTTTCTTTTACAAAACCCTCTGCTATCCATAGCCGAATTAGTCTTGCACAATTAATAGAATAGTCTTCTGGAAACATGCCAAAATATAAGAAACAAGCTTTGAGGTTGTAAGGTAGATCATGATAACTGAGAGATAAAATTTTGGTGATATTCATGAGATGGGGATTAGTTTCTAGTTCTGAGCTAAGACTATTATGCAATTTGCACCACTCATAGAGAATCTTGTCTTTGGTTGACAAAAGACCCCCTATAGCCACTATTGCTAGTGGTAACCCTCCGCATCTCTCAACAATGGCACATGATAACTCAATATAAATAGGAGGACATTTCCCCCCATCACATTGGAAAACCTTTTTGCAGAAAAGCTCTAAGGCCTTTTCTAAAGAAAGAGGTGGTAGCTTGTACACATGATAATATGGAGATTCCTTGTCTGAAGGAGCAACGTCCTCACTTCTGGTTGTGATTACTATTCTACTACCCTTGTTGTTCTTTGGGAAAGCATATTTTACATGTTCCCAAAATTCTACAACCCATAAATCATCAAAAATTACTACATACCTCAATTCATCTAGATATTGCTTCAATTTCTCAATTAGTGATGTCTCTTTCATTGTGTCAATTTCCTTAGGATAAAACTCCTTCCTTGCCTTGTAGGCTTGCTTTATTGTCTCCCTTAATAGCTCCTCCATCTTATATGATTGTGACACAGTGATCCAAGCACGACAATCAAAGTGTGCCACTACAATCTCATTGTCGTACACTTTCTTAACAAGAGTGGTCTTGCCAAGGCCACCAATGCCAACCACTGATAACACCATGCGATTAGATGGTCCTTCTACCAACCACTCAATCAACTTGTCTCTAGGAGACTCAAAGCCCACAACCTTTGCTTCCTCAATGAAAAGGGATGCCACTCGAGGGTCATGCCATGTATCATGTTTCGTGTCACTTCTTGGTCCTTGCTCCAAGCTGCTGAAGCGATATCTTTCACCTCTCTCCCTGATAACCTTGAGATCATTGTTGATATCTTGAATCTTAGAGGCAATCACATGCCTTGGTTTCAATTTTATGATAAACTGAAAAACCTTCAACAGTACATGGAAGTGTCGCCTTCGCCCTTGAGGATGTTTTGCCATATGAAGTTTGTATTCATCAATGACACCATCTATACGATAAGCCTTTTCCCTTACCTGTTTGACCCATATTTTTGTAACATTGCTCATTTCCACCCTTTCAGCTCTTCCATCGGCGTCCTTGAGAAAGGACTGAATGCTTTCAAGTTCATCTTTGATGTTAGCTACTTTGTCGTGGATGCCCTCAAGTAGTGCTGCTTCTTGGGCTAACAACGGGATCATATTCTGTATAAGTAGACTAACTGCACTTTCTGCCATTTCTCCTCCCTTACTAGATGATTTGGCTCCACAACTTTAGCTCTGATAATTGTTAGGGCTACAGGTGATTGAATGGTTCTATTCTTTGAGCACTCTAAAGGGTTGTTGATATATGTTCAATGGGTTTAGATAACAGAGGGGCTAAGTCCTTGGGAGAGTATGGATGACACGAATATGCAGATGGAGAAGAAGAAATGTAAAAATGTGGAAGCGGAATTTCTAGGAAACGTGGGTTTTGAATTAGAGGTCGTGGATGATGTTGGTATTGGTTTTGAAGAAAAATATTGTAACTTTACAGATTGAGGGTAAGGATGGTGATGATGATTCGGTGAATTGATTAAAAATGTGAAAAGAAAGGGCCCGGAGAAGTGGGTCCGGGTCTGGCAATGGGAAAACTGAGTAAGAAGAAAGAGCTAAGGTGTTGTTGTTAAGGGAAATGGAATAGCAACCTAGAATATCGGTATTGCTCCAATTACTTCTAGTTGCATCAAAGAAATTGCACTATTAGAGTCAAGGAAACAGCAAACTAGGAGAAAGCAAGAGATGCTAGACTTGCAGGAATTGCTGAGAGAACAGGTAATCTGTTTTGGGATTGTAAAGGAGGAACCCCATTTTTTTTTTATAGAAGAAAAGCAGAAGATCTGGATACAAGATTCTAAGAGGACCTTCTTAATTATATTGTTATTGTAATTGGTATTGTTTTTTAAGTTTAGACATGGTGATGGGATGGCTTTGTGGATTTATCCGTACAAATGTTTTTATATATAAAGCAATATTTGTTTAGGAACTCACTTACTGAGCGCAAATATTAATGATTTTGCTTTCTACAGGGATTTCTATTTGGTAATCCCTTTGTAAGTTAATCGCTTACTAGGAGTTAACTTTCAGAAATGAAAATGGTGGTGCTGAATCTGCTGATGAATGATGTGCAAAGAACATATCCTTTTTATTGCTCACTTTGGGCCTTTTTTTTTTTTTTTTTTTTTTAGTATCATAATTTTTTATTCATCCAAATTTAAGATTCACACGTTTTTCCACTAATACAACTTGTAGTGTTATTAACTCCAAAAAATGAACACCAAAAATTGAAATCATAAGTGTTATGATCCTAATATCCCACATATATTAAGTATAAACTTAATCATATGTTTATAAGCTCTTGGACACCCTCCATTTGCAAGCCGGTTTTCAAAGGTGAGTTTCTACCCATGGGTTCCTAACATTTGGTATCAGAGCCAACCACCACCATGAGTAATCGGGTGTAACTCATTGAGTACGAAATCAAATGAGCTGCAGTTTTGTGGTGGGATTGCAACATTATGGACGTCAGTTGCGGAGTGTGGTGGTATGTTATGATCCTAGTGTCCTAAAAAAAAAAGCCTCATTGATTGTTAATTGTTAATTAGTACAATTAGAAATATATTTATTAGAACATTAATCAAATTAAATTTTTTTTTGAAGGTTAGAAATTTTTTTTATTGTAAGTAGTGTGGTTGCTTCCTCAATAACAAAAAATTAAAAATTAAATGTTCTAGTACATCTTCAATAACAAAACAAGTCCAAAAATTAAATCACAACGCCAAGGCATAAAACACAAATAAACCCCCAATAAAAAAGATGAAATTTCAAAGCTCTTTGGCAATTCTATCACATAAATCCGAGATGGTAAAATATCGTTTTATAAATATAGATTTAAGGATAATGAGAGATATGAATTGTAGGCTTAACATGAGAAAATCATTGCAGAAGTTAATGATTGCATGAGATTGACAAAAACATGATTGAATTACAAACAAACAAATTTTAAAAAAGAAAAAGAAATATGATTGAATTGCAAACAAACAAACTTAAAATTGAAAAAAAAAAAAAAAAAAAAAAAAAAAAAAACCAATTTATATTTAATTAAATGAAGAAATTGAACAGTAAACAAACGTAAAATTAAGTACCTAAAGGTTGAGAATTATAAACAAAATTGATGTTAATATGAGATGAAAAAAAAAAAGAATAAGCACTAAAAAAATTACTCCTGCTTATGCGTGAGAGAGAAAGAGAGGGAGGTGATTTTGTGATAGTGCCTAAATTTAGGGGATATGAATGAGAAGTTATAGTAATCAAGAAACAAAGAAGATAAGAGTGGAGAGACATTTAGAATGAAGTAGTCCTACTATTTGTTATTGAGAGTATAAAGTTAGTGGAAAAGTGGAAGTAGATATGTTCAAGGAAAAAAAAAATGTATTTAAATCTTTTTTTTTTTTAACCGTAACTGCTTTTTTATAAAAGAAAAACATTTTTGGGTAATTTTTTTTTAAAATTGTTTTATTTTTGAATTTGAATCTCCAAAGAAACATGGAAGAGGGAGAAACAAGGAAAAACTGATTTTTTTTTTTTTTAATTTATCTGAAATTTAGGAGTTTTAAAATTTTTAATTTTATATGCCTAACTCTACTATTTAAAATTTTTAACCAGGAGAATTTGAATGTATTTTGGTTATCAAAAAGTAGGAATCCAAATATGGGAAGTCCCTTAAATATAGTATATATATTTTAGCTCCATTGTTTTAAAGTAAATATTTTATATGTAAAATATTTTTAAGTGTTTCGTATGACAAATAAAATTTTTCAAGTAAACCACAAAAACCGATGGCTCAACATCGAAGCTGTTGGTGCCGGAGGTTTGGTGATCGAACCACAGGAAACAAAAGTTAAAGTGGTGACTCCAGTGACTAGATTGCTGATGATCACTGTTGGATTGATATCTTAAGTTTTAAGAAATTGAAGGAAAAATCAAATTTTAGTTTTGAGAAGAATGAAGCAATCACACAACTTACAATAAAAATAAAATAAAATAATTTCTAACCTTTAAAAAAAACATTTATTTTAATCAATGTTCTAAAATATATATTTCTAATTGTACTAATTCTTCCAAAAAATTTTAAAAAAAAATTAACAATCAAATTACAAGCAACAAATAAAATAGATGACGATTATGGAATACTAGCCTCATCACATGCGCTTCACGCGAGCAATGAGGCACTTTTTTTTATTTTTTTTATTTAGTGTCAAAGTTTTTCATTCATACCAATTTAAGTTTTACATGTTTTCCCAATAACATTAAGCATTTATACTCATCATCAAAATTTTGGCCAGTTTGTGGAACAAGGGAAATATCATGTGCTGAATTTAAGTCTTGTCATCAAAATCTATAGGTTTACATTGCAAACTAAACAAATATGTACAAATTCATAATGTAAACCCTACCTTGCTAGTAAAATTTAAATCAAGAATTTTCCTATCTGGTACTCCACAAGTTTGGAGGCTTAACTTAAAAACTTAGCAAGAGAACGAGATGAGGAGCCTATCATGGTCTTAGAAGTTAGAAGTACAAATCACCAAGACCTTTTTGTGATAGATCCTTTATAGCGTCCCAAAAAAAAAAAAAAAAAAAAAAAAAAAAAAAAAAAAAAAAAAAAAAAAGCAAAAAGCGAAAGTGTTATTGGCACTTGTCACTGGTGCAATGGAGTTCGCATATTGGATATGCGAACTAGACTTTTTAAAACATAATAATACACCTTGATGGATCTAAAGCAAGATTTGTCATTGCATAAGTGCAATATCAATTTGAATCCATTTGGTCCACGAGCGTCCTAAGGGATTTTCCATCCAATAAAACAGATAACTCTGTCTAATCATCCGGCCAAAACACATTGATTGATCCAAGTTACACCTAATACTTACATAGAAAGCTAGGAAACATTGGTAGGGACCTCTTTTTTAAAGTTTTCAAGCAATAATGACAAAATGTTAGCCCAACTTCTTAGGGTCAACTATAAATCTTGAATTCTATGTGTGTCAAACTCTATGTGTTTGTGCTTAGTGTCATATATTTTGTTCACAATCAAAGTAGTCAGTCCCAAGCTTGGAAAAGGGGGAAGATTACGGTAAGTTGACAAACAATTAAAAATTTAGTCACACTATTATGAATAGATCCATTAAAAATAATCTTTTTAAAAATAAAAAAATAAAAATGTTGTTAGCTTCAGTGTAATATTGGTGAAAAGGTACACTTTGTTGGAAACAAAACCTTTTTCCCAAGATTCCCTCAACCTCTAATAATCAATTAGCGCATATAATTGAATGACAATTTGTAGCTAGATTCATATAAAAGTGATCAAAAGAAGTATGAAAGCATCACCTTAGCCACTTTTAATTGGGAACCACCCTCTATTCTCTAAGTGCGCTGTTAATAGACTTATATATGAGTTAAGATTAGACCACTCTTTGCTTCATTTTGGATGAATCATACAAGCAATACCACAAAAGGAAACGTCCAAACATCACTATATTTATTTGAAATTTTGAATAATCCACCACCTAATCTTTTGTGTACATCAGATTTGGTCTTAGGCTTATAATAGACCATATATTCTTTGTTTCCACTAGTTTTTTTTTTTTTTTTTTTTTTTATTTTTTTTTTTTTTTTATCATTGTTTCCACCATTTGTTTCCTTTTGATCGCCTTTTGCTCTTCTTTTTTTACCTTCATAATGCCCCATTTGTGGTTGGCTTTGTTATTCCAAACGAAAAAGACAAACCCCTTGCCCCTTTTCTTCAATAATTTCGTTGTTAAATAAAAAAAGGCCTCTAATGAAAACAAAGCTTTGTCAATCATTGTCCTCTATTGTAATTTTCCCATCCTTATCAATCCTTAATTTCAGGAATTTGTTCTCTAATGCCTTCCTTTTTACCCTATAAACTATTCAGAGAGAGATAATGGACGTAAGGTGGGAGAAAGCTCATGTAACCTAGCCTATGAAAACCTTTTCTTTACCTAAAGCAAAAAAATAGTGACATTTCTATTCAATCTCATAGTCATAGAGTCAACATTTGAGTACTAGATTTTAGAACCTTCAAAAAATTATCTAATCCTTTTTTCTTGTTGAACCCGAACCATTCTATGTGCCAAGTTACTAGGTTATTAGTTTGACTAGTCGGGCCGGGTTTAATAATATTGTACTCAACCGTATGCATATGTAGGATTGAAATCTTGCACACACACTCTCGATTATGTGTATACATCCTAAGTCCTAATACAAGAACTTAAATTTTACAAGTTAGATTGAGTTAACTAAAAAACTTAATTAGAAAAAAAAAAAAAAAAAAAAAAAAAAAAAAAAAAAAAAAAAACCCTAAAAACTAAATATGATCAACTCAATATCAGATTAACACAAGAAGGAAAAAGCATGATCATAAAACGAATCTTGAAATGTATTATATCAAGAAACTCAAGATTAACCTAGCTTCTATATATATACCCTATTTAAGGTTTCTTGTAATTCGAAACAATTCATTATGGTAAAGATACAGTTGCTGGGGAATTTTTGAGGTGGATTTATGTCTGTCAAGCTGAATCATATTAACTCTTGCATCATTTCTTTTTCTTTTTTTTCTTTTTTTTTTTTTCTTTTTTTCTTATACAATTAATATCACTCTATTATATCTGGAGGAGATAGCAGCAAATTTGAAGAGTGGACTTTACCAACTTATTATTAATTTATTTATTAAAATAAAATAGGCAGTACAACATTATAAAAACAGATCTACTTTATCAAGATATGGAGTACTTCGAAGTGGTTCAAGCATCAATCTAATCTATGTAAATTAAGAAAAAAAAATCAATTGAAAATTTTAATTAATCCGCAAAAAAATATTGTCACATACCAAAAAAAAAAAAAAAAAAAAAACCACAAGACAAATTCAAAGGAATTCACAACTAAAAAAATCAATTACCTGCCTTTTCAAGTTTATAGATAACTTAAAGATTCACACCAAATACAATAATAAGAACTAACCTGAAATCTTCTCTTCCACTCACTCACTCACGGCTAAAGAAAGCTCACTATATATATATATATATATATATATTAATTCTCTCATCTGTTTTTTTTTTTTTTTTTTTTTTTTTTTTTTTTTTTTGATAGGAATTCTCTCATCTGTTTATAGAGCACTCACACGACTTTATCTCATTTATAATTTTATATGCTCCTAGTGCACACGGCTCCTAATTCTTGTTGGCCACGACTTTTACAAACTAATAAAAAAGAGTTTAATTTCATGTGGGCTGGATTTCTTTGGGTTATCGTGTAACCCAATTTGATCTTTAAAAAATAGTGTATATAACTAGACATTAATTAATGTGAGTCTAATCAAATTCCTTTTCTAATCTGTTCCATTACCCCATTTTTTTATAGATTTTTTTTAATTTATTATTTTTCGCCATCTGTTTTTCCCAATAATCCACCAAAGTACGTGTACTGACAAAGAATCATTGTTTTTTTTTTTTTTTTTTTTTTTTTTTTTTTTTTTTTTTTTTTTAAGTACAAAATTAAGATAGGTTCAAACATTTTGCTCATTTGCAGTGGTATGCCAACTGAATGCGTTCACGTGAATCAACAGCATGACCTTATTCTGTCCTCTAAATAATTTTTCTTTATGTAAATTGCCATAATCCTTCATATCATAGAGAAATCTATACATGGATTATGTGACAAAATACACAGTTTAAGATTATGTAGGGGGTCAGTCTATTCACAAGGGCCATGAAACCTGGGCCTATGAGGTAATAGTGAGGAAACAAACGGGCCCGGTCCAAGAAGCCATGTGGTGGGCCGGGTAAGCAAGATGAGGTGAAAGACCCAAAAGTCCAGTTGGAATATTCGGATAGCATTCCAATAGGTGCGCCACCATGGCCTATGCTAGACCATGAAAAACCTCCGGTACCGACAACAAAGCAAAAGCGCTGAGGATTATTGACCAACGCATATGGCAACATTTTTCTAACTTTTTTTTTTTTTTTTTTTATATGAATTAGTCTCAAATCCATGCATTGTTTGTTGATGTTATTTAAAAGTATTTTCATTTTTTTTTTTTTTGGGTAAGTTTTATGTAATTGAACACATAATATATTTTGTATTTGAAGTGATTAAGTTTATAAATTAATATATATAAAGTCACATAATTATAATATTATTTTATATAAACAGAGAAAATGTTATTTAAATGACTTTTTCCAAATATACCATAATTGATTAACTAATTCAAACATATCCAATAATATTTAAAAAAGTTGTACACTCTTATTTCATTGAATACATGTATGTATGTAACATACTACATTAAGTTTATAAATTATTATATAAGTTTAGAATTTGTAGCATTTTTTTTTTTTCCTTTCAAATACAAGTATAATACATATATTATTGAAACCTGAATTTTAAGGTAATCTTTTGAATATTTATCATTTTTATTACTACTTTTTAGGGTCCATATCTCTAATTTCTAATGTCTTGTTTATATATATATTTTTTTAACCCAAAACTAAAGAGTTTGGCTCAAATAGAATAAAATTCATACTTTTCAATACCAAAATTAAGAAAAAAAAATGAATTTTTAAGCCAAAAATTGAAAAGGAAACCTATAACAAGAATTAATTTATGGCCCAATTAGTCCAAAATGGACTGAATAAGATTAAATGGACTGAAATTGACCAAAAGGACCTAACTGGACTAAAATTGACCGAATTAGACCGGAGTTGACCAAATGAACCAAAGTGGATAGAATTAGACCAAATGGACTGAAGTGGACTGAAATTGACCAAAATGACTAAAGTGTACCAAATGAACCAAAATTGACCGAATTAGATTGGAGTGAGCCGAAATAAACCAAAATTGACCGAAGTAGATTTGAATGCTACGCTTATGTAGCTCAAAAGGAGCTAAGCAACAATAAATATCACGCTTCAACTTTTAAATATTATATAGATATATTCAAATTTATTGAAGCAAAAATCACATTAGAAGAGGTTTCAAAAGAAGCAACAAAAGCTAAATCAACACGACAAAAAAACAACACCTACCGAACACCAAAACAGAAATTCCGACACTCTCAGCCACAACACCACTGCACCAAGAGAATCTACACAAAATAGAAATGATAGCACCATATAACATTCAAGATCTTAGTCTATAAAGACAGTTGAAGACCATCCCCAATCCGAACAAAAAATCCTATTCATTACAGTTTTCTAATTTGATTTCTTCCTTTGGATGAATAGAGAAAACATATACATATGGTTTACTCTTTCACAAATTATAGGCAAATCATTAAAAATAGAATATTGTAGCTACATCAAAGCCCTTACATTTATAAGCAAGCATACCAATGAATACTTTACATACTTGAAACACTCTCAACAATACAATTTAACTAAAACATATCTCTTTTGCGTGGCATGTGTTCAAGAGGTTCATGCACTTCATATAGTCAAACACAAACATATTACAACAACCCAATGACAAAGGCAGCTATACAAGGGGGAACCAACCACTGATGTTTTGGTTGATTGAGAAAATGGCAGTTTCTTGTTTGATCTGGCACTCGAAAATCTTTGAGATGTTGGATTTGAAGCCTAGCAGTTATAACAATACCGATATAAATAAAAATGGTCAAAACAATGTAAAAAAGGAAAAAAGTCAATAATATGTGAAAAGGGAAATGCAGGCTTACAAATTTTGCTTCTTAGCAAGTAAAATTTGAGCACTGGGGCTCCTTACCTATCAAAGTAAACAAAGTCGGTATTGTGAATCAGAACTTTACTAAAAGAATTGGTTGCAAATTAATATAAATAATAAATTGTTATTACAACAACAATAGTATTGTAATAATAAGGTCGATCCCAGGATAATGTTACAAATTACTATAATAGAATAAGAGACCGATTCACCAAATATATCCTCCATAATGATTTTTGTTCAACTATTTCTTCTAGCTACTCACAATCTTATCTATATAGACTTATTGATGAGTTCCAAACTATTTATTTAGAAGCAATGATTCGAAAAAGAAGAAAACACAGGAAAGATCGAAAGGTTACAGTAACCATTGATGCTAATTTATTTTATCTAAATTTTTCATTATATAGTAGCAGAAGGATATAAAAAAAATAATAAATAAATAAAGTTTCAATTGAAAGTTCGAGAACTTTTGGAAATAAGGTAAATGTAATGGTCTAAATGGTTTACTGGGTGGGGCACTGGGGCGTACCTGTGAATTAATTTCGTAGATATTCCAACAATTCTGACTCACCAATGTCATACCCTTCGTAGTTTTCCGCTTGAGTCCTATACCAGAAATCAACAGAGAGAATATGCTTTACTTTCCAAAACTCAGGGCCTTCGGGTGGTTGCAGACTAAGCACGAATTCCCTTGGCATATCATAAAATTCCAGACTTTTCAGACTTTTCAAATGCTTGATGCCGAAGGGAACCTCCTTCAACTGTGAGGCGGGTCCAATTACAAACTCTTCAAGAAGAGGCATGGCACCTTCATCTATTATCAGACTATTCAATCCTCCCAAATTTTTGAGCTCTAGCACCTTGAGTTTCTGGAATCCTCCTTCCTCAAAATGTAGTTGCTCACCACTGTATCCGTCGTGAAGCTGAAGACTCATCAAACAAGGCAAAGCCTGAAGGACCTTCAACGGATCATCTAGTAAACTTGACCAGAATAATTCAATTCTAACTACATTTTTAAGTTTGGGAATCCATTCCGGCAATTTTACTAGTCGTCCATTTAGGCAAAGAGTTTGTAGGAGGGGCGGAGGAAAAGACATCGATTGCAATTCAAGAATTTCTTCCTCACTTGTCGAACTGATATCCAATGACCGAAGGTGGCTCATTTTTTCTAATGCAGTGCACAAGGCCATCCCGTCTTCTCTCTTCAGTTTAGCAATTTCCAACTTCCTCAATTGCCTCAGCTTTTCCAATTCTGCAATAAAGCTAGCGTTGTGGACTTCCACTGTAAACAACTTTTGTAAGGACTCTAAACGTCCAATGCCACTTGGTATCATCACTGCTCGTCGAGATTCAATATTGAGTTCAACTTCATGGTTTTCAATGTATGCTGCAAGATATCGTAGCTTACGAAGCCCACTAATCTCTACTGGTAGCTTGGAAACATGAGAACGTTTCAAATCCAAAGTCTCTAAGTTGTAAAGTTTACCAATAGACTTCGGAATCTTTTGTACTTCTGTATCTCTCAAGCTTAAATATTTTAAATGGATTAGGTTTCCCACTTCTTTAGGAATGTAATCAATTGCGGCACCTTCAAAATCCATTGTTTTCATAAGCTTGAAATTTAGAAAAAAAGCAGTGACCAAAGACTTGGGCAATTTATCTTCCTCAAACATGATAATTGAACGAGGTTTTGAATTTGTAATACCCTCTAAAGGAGTATTTACATTGGTCTGAATTGATAAGCGCCGAGCAATTTTTTCAAAACTTGAGTAGTTTTGTATTGAGACAGTACGAAAGCTCAATTCCTCCGACCTAGAAAGAATTACTTCACGCATCATATCATGAACTCGACAAGTTCTAGTTTTGCCAATAGAATCGACATCTTCAACTTGAACCAAGTTTCTATGAATGAGTTTGTTTAAGTAGTCTTGTGCAACCTCTTCCAATGTTATTCCTTGCTTTTCTTTTATAAAACCCTCAGCTATCCAAAGTCGAATTAGTCTTGCACAATTAATGGAGTAATCCTCTGGAAACATGCCTAAATATAGGAAACAAGCTTTGAGGTTGTAAGGTAGATCATGATAACTAAGAGATAGAATTCTGGGAATACTTCTTAGGCGTGAATTAATTTCAAACTCTGAACTAAGACTATCACGCAATTTGTGCCACTCAAATTGAACCTTTTCTTTGGTTGATAAAAGACCACCTATAGCCACAATTGCTAGTGGCAACCCTCCACATCTCTCAACTATGCTGCGTGACAACTCAGCAAAACTTGGAGGACAATGCCCCCCTTCATGTTGGAACACCTTCTTGCAAAAGAGCTCCAAGGATTTTTCTAAAGGTAGAGGTGGCAATTTGTACACATAATAAAATGGAGATTCTTTTTCAGAAGGAGCAACATCCTCACTTCGGGTTGTGATTACTATTCTACTACCTTTATCATTCTCTGGGAATGCACATTTTATATGTCCCCAAAATTCTGTATCCCATAAATCATCAAGAATTACTAAATATCTCTTTTCACGTAAATATTGCTTCAATTCTTCCATTAGAGATGTCTCTTTCATTGTGTCAATTTCCTTAGGAGCGCACTCCATCATTGTCTCATAAAATTTCTCTATCATTTCCCTTAATAGATCCTCCATCTTGTATGATTGAGTCACAGTGATCCAAGCCTGACAATCAAAGTGTGTTGTCACCTTCTCACTATCATACACTTTTTTGACAAGAGTGGTCTTGCCAAGACCACCAATGCCAACTACTGAAATCACCATGTTTTTTGTCGGTCCTTCTACCAACAACTCTATCAATTTAGCTCTGGGAGACTCAATGCCCACAACCTCTGCTTCCTCAATTAAAAGGGATTTCAGTCGAGGGTCATGCCACGAAACACCTCCAACATCATTGATAGATCTACCTTTCTCTATGGTGTTGAAACCATATCTTTCAAATTTGTCCCTGGTTTCCTTGAGTTTCTTGTTGACATCTCTAATCTCAGAGGCTATCTCATGTCTTGGTTTCAGTTTCATGGTGAAGTGAAAAACATTTGGGAGAAAACAGATGCTTGTCCTTTGCCTATGAGTTTGTTTTGCAAAATGAAGTATGTATTCATCAATAACATCTTCTATGTGATAAGCTTCCTCCCTTAGCTGTTTTACCCATGTTTTCACAACGTTGCTCATGTCTTCTTTCTCAGCCCTTGCATCTGCATCATTTAGGAAAGATCGAATGAACTCTAATTCACCTTTGATGCTTGCAACTTCATCATGGATACCCTTCAACAATCTAGTTTCTTGGACTAACAACGGGACCAAATACTCTATAGCTAGGCTGACTGCACTTTCTGCCATTTATCCTCCCTTGTTTGATCACTGGCCACAATTACCTACAAACGAACCAATTCAATGCTAGATGTCACAGAAATAAAATCACATTTAGATGTAAAACAAAAAACTTGCCTCTGTTTCAAAATTTACCTCAATATCCCTGCTCTCCTTGAAAACTTTTACAAATTTATTGTGAACTAAAAGAAAAATCTCCTATGGACTCAGCGATGCAGTAGAACGAAGGAATCGTTGCCTCAAGCCAACAACCTACTTATTTAGAAACACGATGACACAAAAATACATGTCAAATAAGTTCAATTACAGTAAGCTAACTGGTCCAGCTCTGTATTCATAAATCATTAAAATAACAGAAAACTAGAAATTTTGAAATAAAATTATTTGTATTCAATTCTAAAACTTGCTCATTAATGTAAGTGATGCTATCCAAAGGTGGCTACTAACCTCAATTAGCACCTCTTGATATTTCCAATAGAGAAATCTAAAATTAAAATCTTCTAACTCCTACCTAACGAATCTTTTGTGCGTGTGTGTATATATATACTTATTCTGTGACAATAATGGCCTCCTCCTCATTTCTTATTTTCTCTCATCTCCTCATTTCTTATTTTCTCTCATCTAGTCACCTTGTATCGATCAAGCTGATCAAACAATATATATTTTTAGTCTTTATCAATTCTTCTCATTTTTTTGAAAATTTAATATTAAATTGATGTTGTCCGTGGAACAAATGTCCATCTTTATTTCACCTTGTCACAATTAACCGACTTCCCCACATGGCATCGACAAGAACAAAGTTCACTAACTAGCTTGGATCAATTCCACACTTATACGCCATTATACCTTGTGTTCATTCCGTGGTAGCTCATTTTACTAAATTTTGTAAGATGTCTGAATAGCTAGAAAAATGCTAGGTATCTCAATCTTGTCCTCAAGTCCTACAACTCACTCATCAACTTTAGACCAACAATACAAGAAATCTCTTTAGTAGAATTCGTAGATTGCCATGCATTTCTAAAAAAACTTGTTGATGAAGAGGATCTTATTCTCCTTATTCTAAATGATGTTGGAGCTAAAATGAAAAAATACCCCTTTCGCCCAAAAGTTTCAGCAAAATGACCTTGTTTTAAAACTATTTAGGGATATGCCCTTATTTTGAAACTCGATTTTTTAAAAATCGAGTTTCAATGAAAAACTCGAATTAACCAAAATCGAGTTACATGCAAAAACTTATATGGAACTCGAGTTCCATGTAAGTTTTTTGCAAGTTTTTTGCCTATAACTCGATTTTCTAAAAATCGAGTTTTTCATTGAAACTCGATTTTTAGAAAATCAAGTTTAAAACTGGGGCATATTTCTAAATAGTTTTAAAACATGGGCATTTTGCTATTTGTTTTGGGCGAAAGGGGTATTTGGGCGAAAGGGGTATTTTGCCATTTTGGCCATGATGTTGGACCAACATTTGAAGCAATTGTAAACTCCAATCCAGCTTTTATATAAATAAATTTATTTATTTAGAAGTCCCTATTGATATTGGGACTTTGAGTTTGTATTGAGGGTTGAAGAAAGACACCAAGAGTTCTATGATACTCCATCCGAGAATGAAAAGTTTTCAATTAGATGGAGGAAGAGAGTATTTTGACAATGCATGCTAAAATTTTGTCTCCTCCAATAGAATTTTTGGTCACATGTCCTACTTTCACACTGTTGGGCTATATGGAGCCTAGTTAATTAATTTGTGTTTGATGATCCGGATTATGAACTGACCCGATATAAAAGTGCAATGGTTTTCGTAGGAGATTTTCTAAAATTTAGTCCATGGAAATAGTAAATCACTGTAGTAGATTTTCTACCGCATCTTGTATTTTTCCTTGGAAAAAGTAAATCACAATAACTCTATGAACGTGGGTAAATTGCCGAACTACATAATTTTTTGTATTGTGTGTTATTTTTCTATCTGTTTTCATTTTTTTTTTTTTTTTCCTCTCACATATCTAGGAATGTGTAAATTCCCAACACACACACCCCAACAGAAAGATGTCTTTAAAAGCAAACACAAACACATTGTTGATACCGGTCTCACTCTCCTCTCACACATGTTGAAATGGACACTAGTTTTTGGGTATAATCCTTCAATCGAGCTATTTATCTCGTAAATCGCTTACCAATTAGAGGACTGGGCATTTTTTCTCCTTATGAAAAACTTTTTAACTACATTCTCGATTACTTATGCATACGTGTTTTTGTATGTGAATGTCTTCCTTGCCTATGACCTAATAACAAACACAAAATTGATTGTCGCTCTAGAACATGTGTTCGTAGGGTATTCTATTAATCGCCAAGGTTATTGTTGTCTTGATGGGAGCACAAATCGAGTCTAGCTTTCACTCATTTTGTATGTGGAACTCATTTTTCTTTTTAAGTCCCACTCCCACGAGGATTCTCCAAATTCCTCCTCTGCCATGGTATTGCTTCACCTATTACCTTGCCATTCACATTTCAAAAATTTCTCTTAGCCCTTGCCCACCACTCGCTCAAGCAAACCCTCAACAAGAAAGTTCACTCATCACTCGCTTGACTCACTCTAGCAAAAGCCTCAACTAGTAACATAGCCCGTCACCTACTTAACCAGTTACTTGAACCACCACTCACTCGCCACCTACTTAAGTGAACCCTCAACCAAAAACTTCCTCATCATCTCCTTCCCTTGACCTCCTTCAAGCAATTAACTATGTTGAAAAACCACCATCTCATGCTATGGTCACCAGTTCCTAAAAGGAACATCACAATGCACTACTTTTACTTGCTTCTGTTGACACTGACCTTGTTGAACTTTCAAATTTTCTTAGCTAGACTCGTAGAGAACCCCACTAGAAAGAGTCAATGTGTGTGTGAATTCAATGCACTTCAACAGAATGGAACTTGGTGTTAGGCTTTACAGATCCTAGTTGTATTTGATCCAGTTGACGACCTGACCCGACTCGAAATAATGTTGCATGGTTTTCAAATGGGAGATTTTTTGAGGCTTAGTCCATAGACTAGAAGTTTGGGTCAACAGGCCCAAGCCGTAGCACTCATGGATAAGCCTTTTCGAGGTCCGGGGGCAATGCCCACGGGAAAAATTTTTGGCCCGTTTTGTACCCCACTGTGAATCTTGTGCGCAAGATATAAAAACCGTTGTTTTGGTGATTAGTGTTTCTTCTTGTTATTTTTGAGAGAGAAAAAAACTGTATTGCCACACTTTATATTTTTTCCCTGATAATAGTGAAATCCCTGCAACTCTGTGGACATAGGCAAATTGCTGAACCACGTAAATACTGTCTTGTGCGTGTGATTATTTTTTTTTTTGCGTGTGTTTTCTCTATTTTTTTGCTTCTCACAGGTTTGAGAATTTCTTGTTAATTCCCTACACTTGGTCCCTTGTATCACCTACATCCTACATGAACGTGCTCTCCAATTAATGGGTCTACAAAATAAATGGAAAGTCTGATGTTAAGTAATTCAAAGCTTGTCTTGTTGCTAATGGCCAATAACCTAGATTCGACTATAATGAGACTTTTAGCTCTGTTGTTAAACTTACCAGGTATTACTGATAATTTTTAAATTAGATCATATATAAGAAAATTCCTTCTTAAGTTCTGTTAAGTCTTATGGTGTTTTGTTGGCTAATTCCTAATTCCGTGTCAAAAAAAATTTGTAACTTTTATTCAAATATATTATATTTTGTTTTGGTGGGTTGCTGTGTATTTAGGGTAGTTCAAATGTTGAAAATTGAAGCCGTTGGAACAGTATTTTTGTTCGATCAAACTGCCATTTGAATTTCAATGGGGCCAATTTCACTTAACTTTCGTCCAACCTTTTGTTAGGGTCATATTTTATTGTAATTGGCTAATCCTTTGACAAAATGCACTTTATTTGTAATTGGGTAGATCTAAGATAGGTTTAGTACTTCAAGAAATATGTTGTTCAAGTCAAGTATTAAAGACATGAAGATTGGTCCAAGAAACAAGTGAAGAAAAGCTGTTCATTAAGTCTTGACAGATAGCTCGACAGATGCCTGCTATCGAGACTTAATGTGAATCTCAATAGATAGCTCAACAGCAACTCGATCTATTAAGAGTTACGATTTCAGGACTTCCAAATCTATTCAACCCAGTCTTGTATATTTGTTTAGGGTCTCTTTCTCACAACCCTTTAGACATATATATAAGGCTTATTTTAAAGGTCATCACACATGGATACAGAGACTAAGAGACTTATATTCTCTGTGTGAAGCTACTACATTTATACACCATAGGGTTTTGTAACCAAGTGCTTCCAGATCTTCATTGTTTATGAAGTGAAGAACTTTGCAGCCAACAACATCTATTCAAATTGCTAGAGTTAGTCACATACTTGGGATCCATGCAAAAGGTTAGTCATAAATTGGAGGCTTATGCATGAAGGGAAAAAAGGCAACTACAAGATAAAGTCCAATTGGGTATTGGAGTGAAAGTTCAACTGTAAGTTGGTATTTCAGGATAGGCCAAGGTAGTTAGTAAGATTCCTTATACTTGTAACTGCTTGATTATTGATTAGTGGATTCTTGGGAGTGGTGACCTTAAAATCATCAAGTGGGGTTTTTGCCTTGTGAGGTTTTCTTCATTTGTCAACAAATCACCTTATCAAATTTATTTTCCACTGCATTTAGTATTTTTGGTGATTTGTTGGTGCCTCCACAATTTGCATGCAATTGAACTTAATTAATCAACTTGGGTAGTTGAATCAATTAACCGGGATCAAGCTATCTTAACCCAAGAAGTGGTATCAGAGCAAGCACATTCTGATTATGTTATAATCTTTGCTGTGTAATCCAATGACCCCTGTTGTTATGGATCGTGGACAATTTTTTATTACTCCTCCTTTATTTGTTGGGACTAACTATGCATACTGAAAAATACACATGAGAGCTTTTTTGCAGTCCTTAGATGAGAAAGTTTGGCTTGTAGTTGAAGTAGGTTAGAAAAAGCTTGAAGAGCCACCCGCAACATGGGATAATACCAAGATCAAGACTGCCAACTTTAATAGTAGGGTATTAAATGCTCTGTTTAGTGTTGTAACAAATGAAGAATTCAAAAAGATCTCTTCCACTGACAATGCCAAGGAAGCTTGGACTATTCTTCAGAATACTTATGAAGGCACTAAAGCTGTTAAGAACTCTAAGCTTCAAAGGCTCGCTATCAGCTTTGAGGAAATTAGGATGGATAAGGATGAATCATTTGATGAATACTATGCTAAGCTCAAGGACATAATGAATTCAGCATTCAATCTTGGAGAACAGATTTCAGAGCCTAAGATTGTTAGGAAGATCCTCAAATCTCTTCTGAAGAGATTCCATGCCAAGATTACTACTATTGAAGAATCAAAGGACCTTAACTTTACTTCTTTGACAAAACTGATTGGGAACTTGCAAACCTAGGAATTAGGATTAACAAGGGTTGGCAAAGGTGGCAAAGGCGGCAAAGGCAAGAACATGGCCTTGAAGACCAAGAGTGATGACAATGATGAGTCATCTAATGATGAGGATACCAAGTTGAAGTCATACATCACCAAACAATTCAAGAAGGTCATGAAAAATGCGAATATCAAAGCTGGTGGTAAGGATTGTAAACAGATTGCTTCTCTCAATATAAGTCTCAAGACAAGGGCAAGAGAGAATCCAAGGATGATGGTCAAGGCAATGGTATTCCTACCAGACCAAAGTGCTATGGGTGTCATGGATTTGGACATATGAAACAAGAGTGTCCTACATACCTTAAATCCATTGGCAAGAGCAAAGCCCTAGCTGCCACCTTGAGTGATTCAGAACCAAAAGCAAATTCCAATGAGAGTGACCAAGAAGGGATTGCAAGTGCTTTTATAACTACTGTTGAATCTACTGAGGGAGAAGTAGAGGTAGTTGATGAAGAAGAAGAGCTGATGGAGTCGAAGTTTGAAAAGATGGATGATCAAGATGACATTCACACTACTCGCACGAAACTTTACAAAGTCTCTAGAAAAAAAAAAAAAAATGAGAAGCTCCACAGGTTGACCACAAGAAAGCTCAGTAAAGTGGAGTCGGAATGTGAAAAACTCTTCACCAAATTTGATGAAGCTAATCAGATCATTGGAACGCTGAGATTTAAGAACAATCTTCTTGTTGAAAAGGCTAAGAAGTTGGATGCTAAACTATTTCAAGTTAGAGCACAACTAAGAAGGACTTCAAGTGATGAAATGCTAAATGTTCAGGTCTCGGATATGATCACTCTCTCTCCTCTTGTAGTACCTCTTCTAATACTTTGAATATAGTTATTTTTGTTCCTCCTACTAATAATGATAACTCTAAAAACAATGAGGTAACTAATATTAAAACTGAGAATGTAAGTGAAGATAGGAGTGATAAGGGAAAATCCATTTTAGGAGCTCCCCCTAAAGTTGGTAAGAAAAAGACTAGGCAGAAAAATCATCGCTTCACCAACAAAAAGCCTCCACCAAAGAAGCCTCATTTTTGTCACTACTGTGGAGCATCTGGGCACACTTGTCCAAATTGCTATAAGTGGTTATCCATTCAACAAAGCAATAGTGTGTCATCTCTGGGAAACCAAAATCAACTCCAACTCTCTTTAGCCCCTCTTGGTGAACTTCTTAAGGCAGTCATGCTTCTTTCGAACTTCAACAGTTTCAACTCTCCTCCTTATCCATCTAGACAAAAGTTCATGCAGAAGAAAGGAACTCCATCCAGGTCTCTTATTTGGAAGGAAAAAGATCCTAAGTGATTTCTCCTCTTTTCTGATCTCTTGCATGGTTTGTGTTATGGTTTGAGTCAGTATAGTTTTGATGCTTTACTTGTTTGTTTATTTGTTGGTTTGTTTTTTCTTTGCTTTGAGTTTTTTTTTTTTAATAAAAAAATTTTAAAATCATAAAAATACAAAAAACAGTGTGTGTTTGTGTATATTGGTACTTGTGTACCTTGGATGACCTTTGAAACAAAGTTTCCCAACTTTGTATCGCTTGTAACTTAGATGAGCATTTTCATGCACAACTAAGCAATGTGAGCTTTATGGCTCACTTCATGTGATTTGTATGATTTGGTTGATCTCTTATCTTTCATATCTTAAATCACTCTTTTTGACGAGAATGATTAGAAAATCCTAAGAGAAAAGTACAAATAATCATCTCACCACTAAAACTTGTCAATCATAAAACGTCTATGTGCATTCAAAAAAGCCATGCTCAATAAGGTGTAGCACTTGCACAACCAAATAAGGATGTTCAAGCTTATGTAATTGGTATTTTCTTTTCTCTCTTATATGCCCATGCATAATATGCATAAAAGAAAAATATGCAAAGAACATGAAAAGCAAAAAGAATCAAAATGCTTTTAATATGGTTGCAAGGGTGTTTCTAAGAGATGTGGGAGTTATATGATGTACCTCGAAGATGACAGTCTCATCAAACAGTTATGATTGTGTTTGATCCTCCTATATCATTACTTGTCATATAATGATGCTCTTGCTCTCTTGCAGTAGTTTCACACTCAACATGCATAATCTTTGCTAACTTTGATACTATTGTACAGGTACAATGTAATTTGCCCATCACAAGGAATACATGTGGTAGTATACGCTCTCTAAACTGTCCAAACTTGTTTTGAAATAAAATTTGGTTATACATGTTTAGTGTGTTTTGATTTAGGAATGTTTTGCATCTAGAGTTGAGCTTGTGTTTCTATGCTTAAGCATGCTCTTTGAATACTTGCTTTAATGGTTATCTTGGTTGCATTCATCTTATGTTGTTTCTTTTGCTCAAAATTTCTTCTTCAGGGCTTTCGACAGATACCTCGATACCTCCTTGATACCTGCTCGACACCTCTTCGATACAAGCCTTTCTATCAAGCTTTCTAGGATTTTCTTGATACCTCTAGAAAGATTGCCCGATCCATCGAGCCAAATTCTTTGGAGTCTCTGTCTGCTCGATAACTTCTTGATACCTTCCTTAATCTATTCAGAATTTTTGCCGTCAACACTTCCTCGATACCTCTCAATCTATTGAGCTTTTGTTCTCAATAGAAGCTTAATACCTCTTGATATATCGAGCTTTTGTTCTCGATAGAAGCTCTATGCTTCCTCGATCTATCAAGCTGCATTTTCTATATATAGTTTGAGGTCCGACCCGGTTTTGTAATTTCTCAAATATTTCAATCTCTCTCTATCTCTCCTCTCGTAACCTAAACACCTCTCACTCACTAAAATCATTCCTCCCATCATATTTTCAGCCTAATCCAAGTCTCCCTCACTTGGTAAGTGTTCTTAATCTCTTATTTTTCCTTTTCTTCATGCATTCATGCATCTTTTGACCTAAGTGTTCAACTTTTGGGAAATTTTTTGGGGTTTTGTGATTTTGTCAAAAATTTTGGGTTAGGTGTTGTCAAAATAAACTCATATGATCATGCATTGCATTCTAAATTCATTTTAACTTTGTTTCATGCGTTCTAGGATTGTGTGTTTGCTTATATCTTGTGAGTGCTGTTAGGTTGGATTGGGTTTTTGCCCATGATGCAATTGCTTATACACATCACATGTTCAAGCATCTTCATGCATTGCACATTCTTTTTCCTTCTTTCATGTGTCTTAAAGTTTCTGTTGTGCTTCTGTTCTTCTCTCTATCTCTCTCGTTTAGTCTTCTTATCATGGCAACCAAAAAGTTTGTTCCTTCTAAAAACCCGATTCATCGTGGTTCTTCATCTTCTTCTTTTCCCCCTGATTCTATTTGGTTTCGTGATGAGAAGGCACAAGATGGCTTCTTTGAGAACTTATCTGACCAAGCGATTCATTCGAAACGCCAGGTCATTCTGTCTAATTTTCCAGACATTCCTTTACCTGATGCGTTTAGCTCTCGGGGATAGGCTCCTCTTTGTGAGATACTCTCATGTTCATACAAGAGTTTTACTACAACATGCACGCCATTAATACCTCTATACCTAGGTTTAGTATGGTATTCTAATGTACACATATTGTAGTCACCCCAGATTTCATTTCCAAAGTACTACAGGTTCCTAGGGTGGTTTGTCCGAACTACCCTAGTCATCGTCATCTCTCTTCCATATCTAGAGACGAGTTAGCCTCACTTTTCTGTGAGAATGCCATGTTGTAGGGAGGTGTCCTTAATTTCTCCACAACCGAGTTTGCTAAGGGTCCATGGATCCTTAATATAGTGATGACCTTTGTACTCACTCCACGTTCACACTATAACACTATCACTGAGCCTTGTGTTCATTTCCTTCTTTCTCTTATGGAGGGTCTCTTTATAGAATATCCTTCACACATGATAGAGTCTATTATAGATTGTTATCGCGACATGACTACACGTGATAAGCTCATCTTTCCTTTGACTATCGCGTGTATCCTCACACAACTACACATCACTACCCCTCCCACTCCTCACTTCTATGTCATGGGTGCCATTAGTAGGGAGTCTATTTGGCAGAGTGTAGTGCATCTTACTGCAAAGCGCTTACGGGTGGAGCCTTCCAATGCAACCCCAACAAATCCTGCAGCTCCTTCTTCTTGACCTTTTTAATCCTATGCCCCTTCTTCCTCATCTCGAACCGCTGTCTCCCTTGCTGACATCATGGAGCAGCTTCAGCACATGCGTGCTGATTTGGTAGTCGTTTGGACCATCTATCCGATAAGATGTGTCAAATGAACAGCAAAATCGGTCACATCGCTTGCATCACTCACCGCGAGTCTCGGCTTGATGGTTTTGCGCCCTCACCTTGATCAGAGCCTGCTGAGGAATCCTCTTCTTCTGATGGTGGAGATGATGATAATGATGATTCTGGCTCAGAGTATGATGATGAGATGAAAGCCTCTCAGTGATACACCCTTTGTCACTCGTGACAAAAAATGGGACTAGTTTTGTAGATTAGAGTAGTCTAAATGTTAGGGGGAGAGCTAGCATAGGACATACTAGATAGGGAGAGAGTAGTTTTGAGTGCTTTTGAGGGATGTAGTGAGGTTTTGATGTATTCTTTCTCATTACATGTACCATGGTCTTGTGACCACTTTTATTACATACATTGCAATCTTTGATATATATATATATATATATATACACACACATATATGTATATATATGAGATGATGTATGTTTTCTTCACCTTTGTCTCATATGTGTTGTTTCTTTTCTATCTTTATATACATGTTTCTCTTGTATATAACTTGTCTATGTTTCACATTTGATGTCTTGATAAATCTTGTTTAAGTGTTTCAGTTAAGACAGGTTGCAAGTCTACCATGCCATGATCTCTCTTCTTGCAATTTTTTTAAGGCTTCGTGTTAGGGTTAGACTTATGTACTTTTGCATATTATGGGATAGTTGTGTTAGACTTCTCTCATAATTACTTTTTTCTGGTTTTGTTAGGGTCATATTTTGTTGTAATTGGCTAATTTTTTGACAAAATGCACTTTACTTGTAATTGAATAGATCTAAGATGAGTTTATTAATTCAAGAAATATGTTGTTTAAGTCAAGTATTAAAGACATGAAGAAACAAGTGAAGAAAATTTGTTCATTATATCTCAACAGATGCCTACTATTGAGACTAATGTGAAGCTAAATAGATAGCTCGACATCAGCTAGATCTATTGAAAACTACAATTTCAGAATTTCCAAATCTAAAATTCGGCCCAGTCTTTTATATTTGTTTGTGGTTTCTTTTCTCACAACCCTAGACATATATAAGTCTTATTTTGAAGGCCATCACAAACAGATACAGAGATCAAAAGACTTATATTCTCTGTGTGAAGCTACTGCATTTGTACGCCATAAGGTTTTGTAACCGAGTGCTTCTAGATCTTCATTGTTAATGAAGTGAAGAACTTTACAACCAACAACATTTGTTCAAGTTGCTGGAGTTAGTCATGTACTTGAGATCCGTGCAAAGGGTTAGTCACAAATTGGAGGTTTGTTCATCAAAGGAGAAAGGCTACTACAAGATGAAGTCCAATTGGGTATCGGAGTGAAAGTTCAACTGTAGGTTGGTATTTTGAAATAGACCAAGGGTAGTAGGTAAAATTCCATATACTTGTAACCGCTTGATTATTGATTAGTGAATTTTTGGGAGTAGTGACCTTAAAATCACCCGGTGAGGTTTTTGCCTTGTGAAGTTTTCCCCATTTGTCAACAAATCACCATGTCAAATTTATTTTCCTCTACATTTAGTATTTTTGGTGATTTGTCAATGCCTCCACGATTTGCATGCAATTGAACCTAATTAATCAACTTGGATAATTGAATTAATTAACAAGGGTCAAGATATCTTAACCCAACAAGTGGTATCAGAGCAGGCATACTCTGATTAGGTTTTAATTTTTGTTGTGTGATCTATTAACCCCTGTTGTTATGAATCGTGGACAATCTTGACTGTAAATCTCAATTTGATATAGTGGATTGCTCTCTTATGATCATTCCCCTCAAGTTTTTTACCTTGAAACTAATTTGTTTAATTAGTTTTCCTGAACCATCATATCTTGTGTTATTTAGTTTTTCACTATGCATGATTTGTTTGATATATGTTTAACTTAGATCTGCATAATTGACCTAAGTAAGAACTTTGGGCTAATTAATTAAGTTAAACAAACTGTGTATTTTAGGAGGCTAACACTTTATAGATGTGATTGTTGGGAATCATTGGAGCACACCCATTTTCATCCAAGGACACTTGGAGATTGCAATTGGAGCACAATTGTGGATCCAGCAACTAGATTGAGGAAAGGACTTGGCAAAATTGGTTGCAAGAAATAGCCAGGAAGGCTAGAGTACATTGATAGCACTAGGCTTAGAGGGTTTTGTGTGTATCATATACTGCAACTATTCGTTCTAGTGGATCATTTCAATGGTGGTGCCGCAAAGAGGATTTCCTGTCCAGTTTTTTGTGTTTTCCTCTTCACTAACACATCCAAACCCAGTGTTTTCTTGGGTATTGTATCTCTAATTTTCTATGCTTTTTACTTTTCCAGTGTTCTAATGTGTTCATATAAGCAATTGTTGGTATTCATGCTTATATCAATTGCTTAATCACATAAACTTTGTGTTAATAGATAAATTAGCCTAATTAATTAAGCCATAATTACAAGTTGGAGTCTAAAATATTACCTAGGTAGCATTCTCAAGTTCTTTTCAAACAATTCAATAAAAATAAGTAACAAAATGGTCTCATTCCACCTATCAGAGTTGTCTCAAATAAGAGGCATCATAAGCATATATGCATACCTGCTCTTAAATTGGTTTTCTATTTCTTCCCAACTAGAAAAGGCAGCAACTTCAACCTGACCATAAATGTATGATAGTTATTCCCCACATATAGGAGACGTACATATCTAAGTTAAAATCTTGCAAAAGAGCATGACATCTTACATTTACAAAATTTACTTAATGGAGTTTCCTAGATATATTGTATGCCTGGGGCTTAGTAACAAAGCTCCATATCTACAGTTAAAACAGAATTGAAAAGAAAAGTGTTAAAACATAATTTACAAACAACTTTCAACTCAAAGATCAACAAAATGAGGAAGGACGCACTAGCAATATATATTCTTTTCGAAAAGGTTCTAAATTTCATAGCACTGGCGACTACAAATAAACAAGGTTAAACATAATTTACAAGCACCGCTCAACTCAACGAAGAAGCGTTAAACCAAGTAAAACAAAGTAACGACTTCGAGCGAATAATTTGATTAATTTTATAATTTGTTTCCAAAAAATTAGTTAAATAAAATATACTGTATTAAATAGGCATAAAACTGTTGCAATCAAATCTATGAATTAAACAGGTGTAACACTTCCCATAAAAAAAGTTACCAACAAATAAAAATGTAACAATTAATATGAACTACAAATAAATAGGTATGTAATTATAGTATTATGTCTTTTTTTTTATATAATTACAGTGATAAACTGATAATGGGGAGGGAGGATTTTTTTTTTTTTTTTTTTGGGAACCAAAAGCAAGGAATGGGAGGGAGGATTGAACATTAAAGGTCTTTGTTAGAAAAATACTATGAAGTACCAGTTTAGCTACAAGGAATATAGTATTTTTTTTAATGCACTTTTGTCATATAACTGATTCATACAATGCTCACCTCTACTTGGATATTCATGAGATTAATTAATGAGATGTTGTTATTAAAAAAATTAATGAGACGCAAGTTAATAACAATAATAGTTAATAGACTTAATAATAATAAATATTTATAAAGATTTTTAATTAAAAAAATTGAATAAAATGGCAGAGCTAGGGGGGAAAAATTGCTCCCCTTGACTACACCCAAACTTCCTCTCCCCCTTTTGTCTTTTGAAAATTAGTTTTGTAAAACTTTTTTCAATGGAAATTAAGATTTAAAACTTATTTATTGAAAATTATTTTCTAATTCTCTTAATATTATGGTCCTTAATTTTTTTTTTTCCTATATTAGTAGCTTAGATTTATAAAATGGTAAATTATTAGAACATCTCATTACCAATGTGCAAAATTTTATTTGTTGTTTTTGTTGTTTTAAATTTGTTATCTTTCTACAATACTATATACTTTTTGAAATATGTTTTTGGTAATAACCCACCATTTGAATAGTTCGAAATGAAAGTTAATGTAAAAAGAATAATTTTTCAAAAAAAAAAAAAAAAAAAAGGAAACATTCATACTCATGTTTATTTAAAAAATAGAAACACTACAATCTCTTTTTTTTTTTTTTTTTTAAAAGGCATATATAGAACATTTTAAAATTTTCAAGTGTATTACATACTTTTTAAATACTTCTAAGCTAATTTCTTTTTCTTTTTCTTTTTAAGCAGTAATCAAATGACTTATTCGAATATCTTAATTATATTTAGTTTTATCTTTTTAACTTTATATACTTACTACTGTTGATTATTTTTCTTTATGTCTTTTACTTGTTTGAAATATATTATACATACTTATAGTCACCTTGAAATTCGAACTACCTTAAGGATAACAATCATTATAATAAGTCTCCACTTCAATAATATAGGCAAAAATAAAATGATAATTGACTAGACACACAAAAAATATAATTTACAAATATACTATATTTCATATGTTAATTAACATTTTTTTTTTACTTATGTTTTACTTCAATGAATACTTCTTGAATTTATTTGCCTTCAACCTCTTTATTCTAATCTTTTCCTCTCTTAATTAAAATCTCGGCTCTGCCACTAGTTGTAGAAGTATAAACCTTAACTCAAACCATGTTGCTACTTAAGAATTAAGATGAATTTAGGGTTTTTGGAGATTGAGTTTCCTTTAGGTGCAAGTTTTGTAAATTCTAGTTTGGTTGTTCTTGCTAAAAATTGGTACTGACAAGAATTCTCCTGTTTCTCATATATTTAGACGCTAGCTAGAAGGGTTAGGAAAAGACCGAATAGCGCGGAGCCCTGTGATTTTAAGTTAAGGTCAGTTGCCCTGGTGGCTTTGCATGGAAAGTTTAACCGTAAAATCGAACACAACATAGACATAGACTACTGACTCTCCTTATTTTCTTGCTCATTGCTCATTGCAATGACTTCTTAAGGTGAGCTCGAGTTCAAAGTCCACTACTGGGACAGAGTCTCCTTTTCTCCCTCACATCATACTATTAGGACCAAATTAACAAAGTTAGATGGATGAGTTTATGTCATCACATCAATTGCGGGTGGCAATTACGTACCTGTTAAAGAGGTTAGCTATGAAAATTTATACCTTTAATTTGAAAGATAAAAGCTAGCTTTGAAGATTATATAATCCTTTCAAGGTTTTTGATCAAACAGTCAAGACAATATATTAACTGACTTTTAATTAATCTGTGCCCAGTGATTTTTAGTTTAACAAATATAGATAATTAATTAATAAAAATGATTTTTTATAAGGTAATAATTTTTTTTTTTTTTTTTTTGAAGAGTATAAGGTAATAATATTAAGTCCTCAACCATAATGTTTATAAATGAAAATAGTATGTATGCAAATGAAAAGTATCAATATCCGATTAATAAATTGTTAAAATTAATATGGACTTCGAATAAGAAATCTGTTTTAAGAACCTCACTTAAATAAATTATATTAATTATAATCAAATTAATGAATTAAAAAATTGAAACATGTAATATGAATTAAAATTAAATAGGTACATATCTACTGTAATCAAGTTTAGAAGTGAATGAGTTATAGCTTTAGGAATTTACTTTATTAATTACGAGCTTATAATCCCTTCAACAACAAAAACTAGTAATCCACTTCTTGTATAATTTAGTAGAATATACAAAAGACTATTAAATTTTAATAAGAAAAAAGAGTATAGTTTGTTAAACTATTTATGTACTTAGTTTTAAAAATAATTTCTATCGCAATACAATGAATTTTGTTCATGTTTATTATATTTTAAAATTAAGTTATTTATTAGAATATTCATGAGATTAATTAATTAAATAATAATAATCATCTTTTTCCAACTAGCCCTTTACTTCATTTTGAAAAGTCAGTCAGTGCCCTTTTTCATTAGTTTTATTTAATATTAAATTAAATAAGATAGTTTTTAAAACTTTTAATTTTTTATTTTGAAAGAAAATATATTAATTAAATGAAACTCCCTTAAGATTTGGGATTTGTTTAACATGATAAACAATATGAAACCAAAGGATTAGGTTTTTTTTCTTTTTTGGGATTATAAGTTATAACAAGTGGGATTGGGGAATTCAAAGCTAAATTTTTCATGAGGAGAATTAGATAGTGTCATTAAACTATATAACACTTCATGAAAAAGGTATTAATACATTTTATATATATATATATATAGAGAGAGAGAGAGAGAGAGAGAGAGAGAGAGAGAGAGATAAAAAGCATATATCAAGCTTGAGGAACCATTTCAATATGAAAATAACATAAAACTAAAACTAAAGGAGAACATAAACCCTAGAAAAACTCTAAGAAATAACATAGATATTTTAGACACAATCAAGAAAAGGTAATTGGACCGAACCTGAGCCGAAGTTTAGCATTTGATAGTAGTAGTCTCACGTAAAAACATTAGTGCATATAAACGCTAGGAAAAACATCTTTGTCTTTGTAGTGTTTGGCTATCCTATTGGTTTTTTACATATGATCTTAGATATGGTTACAACTTACAAGCGATTAAATGGTTTTCTTATGGTAAAGAAGAAAGAGCTAGCCACACAACGCTATTGAAGGGAAATGGGGGCCTCGAATTTTCTCTATCAATTGCTCCAAATTTATATAAACCGGAGGGGTAAAGAAAATTCCCATGGTCATACCAAATAAGATGCTAAGTATGACATTGACGCTCTTCTTATCGTTTTTTTCTTTCTTCTTTTAAAAGGTGTCTTGGGTTCTTTATTCCATGCATAGAGGAACCAAACTTTTGAAGAATGCAGCAGTGAATACTGTATCAAAGAAATAAGACTAAAGACTCAAGAATGCAATAAAATATATATTGGAAAAGTAGGAGTATCATCTAACAAGAGTGGTCCCTTATATGGAGGGAAGAAAGAATTGGATTCGATTACCAGCAATAAACAATCTCTTTTTTCTATATAGGAATCTATTTTAAGGAGTCTGCAGGAAATGTTTGTCCATATTCTATAGCAAAAACGATAAGATTATCATAATTTATGTACTCTAGTCTCTAACTGCAGTTCCTCTGATTTCGAGATCCTCAGTGTGCTTGATAATTTTGTTCCTTAGAACTGCCTTTATTGTGCTAGAAGGTTATGCTCAGTAGACAAGAATGTTGAACAGAACACGTGAACGTGAGAGGAGAACAAAATACTTTTATCTTTCAAAAAGACAATTTGAAAGTACAACACTTTTGACTTATGGAAAACCTACGTATGACGCAAATAACGACTCAAATGAGTTCGGCCACCTGTCTACTTGGTGCACCAAGGTGATACGTGGCAAAACTCAACTTTTACAATCCTTAACACATTTATTTGTTTGTTTCGCTTGAAAATATTTTTTCGATCAGATGGACAAAAAAATATTTTTAGGCTATGTTTTGATTCAATGGAAAATATTTTCTAACCAGGAAATATTTTCGGAAATAAATTATTTTCAAGTGCTTCTGGAAAATATTTTAAAGTATATGATAAATGTTATTTTCTATTATTTTCTCATATTTTTTCATCTCCTAAGCACATATATAATAAAAAAAATTTAGATTAAAAAAAAATCGTGATCAAATTTTGGTGAGGCAGTGGGGGTGGTGGTTGGGTGGCAAATAGTGGGCTGTGCGGGTAGAGGTTTGACTGATAAATTTTAAGTGAGGCGGAAAATAATTTGCAAAAAATAAAAGTGTAAACCAATTTTCGTCATAAATGCCTTTATTTTACGATCAACCAAAAAAAATATCCGATTGACCAACATTTTTCTTCGCTAAAACACCCATAAATGCAGAAAATATTATCCAAAAATCAATTTTCACCAAACCAAACATAGTAGTGTTTGGTTGTGATCTTGGAAATACTTTGAAAAATATTTTTCAAGTGTTTGGTTGCATTCGTAAAAATGATATAGAAAACATGTTTTCTATTAATTTACCACATTTTCTTAGCTTCCAACCATCATTATCATCATAATAATAATAATAATAATAATAATAATAATAATAATAATAATAATAATTGTAAGGACACGTTTTGCTTCACAGCCCAAATCGATGGACAATGGCCCAATGAGCCCAAAACAATGAATTTGTTAGAGAGTATGCTTGAAACTAAATGTTCAATGAGTTAGGAAGATACTGACCACAATAGGCTAGTTATTATTGGAATGAACAAACAAACAATTTGAACAAGAAAAGTTCTCCTAGGTCAATTCTGAGAAAGGTATGTTCTTATATATTTCTCTTAGACTTATACAAAAATTATAGTTCTTGGTTACACAGTGATTTTTCCTGGTTTTTCTAATGATCCCCCTTGTAAGGGAGTTCATCCCCTTTATATTTCCCTTCTCTCTTTCATCTCAGCCCTCCACATGTAGATCAGATTGCTAGTCTTAATACTTGTCCCATCAGCACCTTCCTAAGTCTTTGTGGGTAGCTGTAAGGTTGAAAGTTACTATTCAAATATCACTTCCACATTAATACGGCCACGAGATTAGATGCAGAGCATTCAATATGGTGGTAGCAGATTTCTACCTAGATATTTATTAGTTCTCTATTGACTCATCTCTCTCTAAAGCTTACCCTTCCCAGCACAGTTGTCTACTGCCAGTTCTTGATGGGTGTTTGGACATTAGGCCTCCACTTTGTCAACCGAGAAGGTATTGCTCCTCAGACAACATCTCCTACTCATCATGACTAGTCCTCTTCCCTGGCCCAATAATCTATCTGCCTTTGCTAGTACTTATCTATCCTGGGCCTATTTGACGTCCTCGGGCGCAGCCCACGGCCCAATATCTATATATGGGCCCCTCATCCCTATAATAATAATAATAATAATAATATAGGAAAGGTTTAGATAATAAAAAAATCATGAGAGAAAGAAAGTGGTAATAGTGGTAACGAGCAACAACTATTGGTGACTAGTGATTGGCAACGGCAATCGGAGACTAATGGGATCAATGGGGGTGGAGGTTGGGCTAATGAGTTTTGGGTGAGTCATAAAATGTTAAGATCACAAATATTTAAAAAAAAAAAAAAAAAAGTTTAGTTTCAAACCAATTTGAATTTATCTTTTTCCAACCAATTATATTGTTAGGTTCATATTTTCTATGTAATTGGCTAATCTTTTGACAAAACGCACTTTACTTATAAATTTGCTAGATCAAAGTTAGGTTTGATACATATCAAGTGGTTGTATTAAATCTTATAAAAAAAAGTGGTTGTATTAAAGACATGAAGATTGATCCAAAAAATAAGTGAAGAAAAGCTGTTTTATTGAAACTCGACAGATAGCTCAACAGAAAGCTGCTATAGAGACTTAATGGGCAGCTTGACACAAGTTCTATCTATTGAGCTTTACGAATTCAAAATTTCCAGATCTGAATTTTGGCCCATGTTGACATATTTGTTTAGGATTTCTTTTCTCACAATCCTAGACATACATAAGGCTTATTTTAATAGCCCGTCATACACGAATATAGAGACGAAGGGTTTAATTTTCTCTGTGAGAAGCTACTGCATTTGTACGCCATAGAGCTTTGTAACCAAGTGCTTCCTAATCTTCATCGTTTATGAAATCAAAAATTTTGCAGGCAACAACAATCATTCAAATTGTTAGAGTTAGTCGTGTATAGGAATCCGTGCAAAGGAGTTAGTCACAAATCGGAGATTTGTGCATCAAAGGAAAGAAGGCTACTACAAGATCAAGGTTCAATTGTGGGTTGGTACTTTGGGATAGGCCAAGGTAGTGGTAAGATTCTTCATACTTTCCTTGCGAAAGGTTTTCCCCATTTTTCAACAAATCACCTTGTCAATTTAATTTTCGTTGCATTTAGTTTATTTGGTGATTTATTGGTGCCTCCACGATTTGCATGTAATTTTACCTAATTAATCAACTTGAGTAATTGACTTAATTAACTAGAGTCAAGCTATCTTAACCCACATATATGACAATTAGTCATTCAACTCTTTTAATGAGTCATAAGAATTGTTTTAAATAATACACATGAATAATCTTATATATTGTCAAGTCATGAGTTAAAGGATATAACTTCAAACTGAGTTGAACCCAAACTTTATCCTTTTTTAAAAACTAGTGGTCGAAATTTACTTCTACAGGAAGTCTCTATAGGAATAATGAGAGATATCTTGTAGAGATTTCTAGAGAGAGAGAGAGAGATCACCCTCTAAGCCATACATACAATTGAGATTCTCAATTATTACATTTCTTAATGTACAATAGATTGCCAAACAAAAGCTAAGAAAAAAAAAAGAGCACATGTATTATTGGCATAAAATCTATTGTGCTTGTACACAAAACCTGTCACACTATGGGAGTTGTTAATGCTTGAAGTCGTTATTTTCTAGAGAAAGAAAGGCGGTGCTCAATTTTTAACAAAAATAAATTGAGGTGAGAATTTAAATTTCTCAAAAGTTACCAAATTATTAGTGTAAAGCCATTTAAAATCTCAAGATATCTCAACTCTATCAATTTATGGGCTCCAACATCACTAAATATCTTTTTATTGGATAAGAATTTTGACAAATCCACTATTAGATTAAATTTTCTTTTCATAACTTTCATATTTGCAAAATTTTCAAAAAATCAAAAATCAATAGCTAGTTAATACTGTTGGGAATATTATACAAACTAATAATGAAAGAACAAGGTTAACATAAAAGACAAACAAAAAATAGATAACTTGGAAGCACAATATCGTTTTCCTTAGACAATATTTGTCCCCTGCACTATTGTTGCTAAAGGGTTATCGCAAATTTATCTCCAAGATACAACCAAGATGTTGAGTTCTATAGATAGCAATTCTGGAGAATAACCACAGGATTTCAAGTGAACATAAGCCTCTATTTATACTCATAAGGTTATATTTCATCAAAAGGCACGTATAGAGAGTTAAAATATTTCATAAAACCATTCACAAGGCTTGAAACCTCTTCAACCTTTCCGAACAGTCACCAGAAAAATTTTGCAGAAAATTCAATTTTCAAGTTTCGATTAATTGAGAGATTCTTTCGATCGATCAAATGCTCTTTTCGATTGATCGAATAGGAATCAAATAGTGATCGAAACATCCAAAAGCTCCAGGATTTTTTCTTTACCATTTCGATCGATCAAGCCAAAGTTTCGACCAATCGAAAATGCTTAACTTTGAATTTTCACTTAGAAAATTCCAAAGCTTGAATTTTCACTTTAACAACTTCATGAAACAATATTTTCAAACTCAAACATCATCATTACTACAACCTATCATTGTATATACCTATATATATAACAAATATGTTATTAACAAATGTTTAAATATCAAGTTTTTTGTAATATAATAAGATTATATATGCATAAAAAATAGTTTATGAATTGAAAAGTAAATAATATTCAATTGAAACAAAATTTGACATGCATGTTAAGAACGTAGAAAGCATGCAATTCAACATTAAATTTTCAAAATATGTAATTGTGGTAATTAATTTTTTTAGTGGGTGTTAGAATCACTGGCTCCAAACATTTGGAGCCAAACTTTGTCTGAATTTAAATAGCATTCGCCTTAAAGCTAATTAACTTTACTTAGAACTAGTCGCAAACCCACGCGATGCGTGAAAATATATAATTATTTTGTAATATGCTATAATGTATAATTTATTCTCTAAAAAATATTGAAAATAATTTGTTCTCCTTAAAAATTGAACTATTTTTAAAAGTATTATCAATTTCCGTTCTATTATTTTGGGTTTTTCTTAATAACTAAATCATGAAATCAATGAAGAATAAAAAACAAAAAACAATGTCTATACATATCTATACAATATATAATAATGGAAGTTTTGGAAAAAAAAAAAAAAAAAAACTTTCTTTCTTCTCTTAAAGTTCCTTAGAAATGTCTTTGGCCACTTAAGAAATATTCATTGTCAAACTCTAATGTATCTAGGTTAATGATCCTAAACCCTGCAAGAACCAAACTCCACATTTCACATTATCAAAATCAGATAAAAACTAAACCCCCAATTAATCATGTTTTGAGATTTTCTATTTCCTCGTGACCAAACTTTTGAGGTAGATTTTTTATTATCTATTGGACTGCAAGATCAAATTATTATGTGCTGCACATAATAAGAAAAAGTGTGCTAAACATAATATTTGTCAAAGCCAAACAAAAATAGAGAAAGGTTCCATAACAAAAAAGAACCATTGAGTCAAAAAATATGAAAGCAATAATTGGAGTATAATTACAATGTATACTCTATTATTGTTTCAAAACAATCATAGGTAAATACATTAAACTTTGGTTTTCTTTTCTTCCTTTTTTTACATAGAGTTAAACAAATGTCAAATGTAAGAAAACTAAAATGTCAAAAATAAACAAATTGAACAAGTAAAACACAAATATAAAATAAAATTGTACAACATGAATGTGAAGTAAGAAGTTGTTGTAGAGATTTCTAATTCTTTGAAAACCCTTCTCATAACTGACAAACCAATCCTAGCCACCCATAACCCCAAAGTGATCACATTGTCGGCAACCCACAAAAAAGCATATCATCCACAAACTTTAGAAATCCAATGGAAAAACTGAAGTTGGGGGAAAGAAAAAATAAGAAGGGAAAGAACAAACCTCAAAGGGACTTTCCAAATCTGATGCCACTTTGGCAACGTTTGCGAAGGTAGAAAAAGCAACTATAAATTTATAGTACTAAAAATAACATAATTAATCACAGAAGTGGTAATTGAAAGGTTTGAATTTTAAAAGAGCGAAATGGTTTTTAAGGGGAAAATGAAGAGTTGAGAATTGGAAGAAGGAAAAATTAATGGTGAGTTGGATTTAATGAGTTGGAGAATCTATAAAGTTGCACTATTTATTTATATATTAATATTATTTAAAAAATAAAAATAAAAATAAAAATGGAGACATGGTCAATGATGTGGCTCAACTGAAGCGTAACAACAATAAATGCTACGTTTTAGTTTTTAGATATATATAGATAAAGATATGCAGATTAGAAATTCCCAAACAAAAAAACCCTATTAACTGATCTCACCTACTATAATGGCAATGTGGATTGTTTTCTCCCGTTAAGCTCTCACAAATTTTCGCTTTTTATTTTTTATTTTTGGGGGGAAAAACCGGATATATTGATTGCATTACATCCCTTTGATGCTTCCTCCACCCAAGTACAAATCGAATCATGAAAAGTGAAAACCAGTTCATAGAGGAATTCGGTTACCTTTGATGCTATCTGTCCAGGGGTTCGCATCTTCTGTTTTAGTCATGCCCTTCTTTGGGTCATGCCAGCCGGATATGCCAAATCGTTATAAATAACGATTCCATTCCAGCATCTTTGGTAATGGCATTTGCCTTTATATTTTATGCACCAAATATGACTTGAGCTTTAGCCCAATTACCACATTCACAACCCATAAACAAATGATAAAAAGTAAAATGATTTCAGCAAAACTACACATAACCATTCACCTCACATATCACATTGCACGCCCACTATCAAAACTAGTCTCGTTCCCTGTTTGGCTGCTAAGTAACTACGAGAAAATGAAGAAACGAACCTACATATACGATTCCTCCACATTTTTTCAATGATTTTTGTTGCCATCCTCTTCTATAGGAGATCTATATTGATACTACAACTGCTTGAATGCAAGATATTTAACAATTTGTTATGCGGGTCACATTCTAGTTGAGTGTACAAATATGACCAGGTAACTATCGTTGAATGAAACCAACCCAAAAATGAGTTTGATCCAAGTTCTCAGGTGGACCAAGTTAAGTAACATATATAAGTGGTGCCTTGCTTGATAACTATCTTTCTTTTTCTTTTTCTTTTTTTTTAATTTCATGTATTTGATTCATTTACCGCCTCTTTAGATGTGTTAATTAATAATTCATCAGTTAACAAGTTTTGAGAAAGAAATAAGGAAGATATAGTCTAACAGCCTCCATTAGTTGCAATGTTGCAATCCTGTAGCTTGGATCCCCTGCTCAAAATTAGGATGCAAGTTATGAAATCCATAGTGTTAATACTAATTTAACCAATGTTCACATTCTATTGTTTAGTCAACTAGGATGAACTGTCCGACTACATATTATGCTTGTTCTGTTCAAACAGTTTATCCAGCCAAATCTTCAATTCATTTCAGTAACTTCTTAACCAGGACAATCAAAACAAGCTTCTTTGTCAACGGTGGTTTCAAAACATGTTTGGAGCTATATTTTCCAACTCATTATGGGACTATTTATAAGACTATTCATGTATATTATTTAAACAAGTAACATGACTTGTTAAAAAAGTCATGTGTCTAAAACTACACATCATAAGTTGGAGCAAGATAACTCCAAATATGTTTGAAGGCAAACTTTTTCCGGAAGGATTTAAGCAAGAACTTGGGGCTGGAACATTAATGTTTTATAGCAGGCAGCAAGGATTACTTTCACTGGTTCAGTCCTTTCATAGATGTCAATGTACACTATGACAACTTATTTTGGGTGATAGTTAAGATGGTATTTCATTGAAACAAGCTGAACACAGCCATCACAGATAGAAAGAGTACAGAAACAAACTGATTACAAACAAAGAAAAATTGCCAAACACATTAAAACAACAAGGACTGAAGCCTATAGTATTGCTGCAGAAATACCCCGTCTGCAGCAGAGTTCCCTTGTGATAGAAAAAGGATACTGACCCTTATGTTCAATCCTAGCTTTCACTTGTCTCCTTATATTTTTGAATTTTGATCACTTGCTCCTCAGCACTCTCATTTCCATTATGTAAAATTTCTTTTCTTTTCTGCCTGATATGATACTCAACTGCACCTAAGCCAAGCTTGCAACATACAGTTGTAAAGCTCATCTTACCTTTTCTTTTAGCCCAAACTATGATTTTTTTTCCAGTTTCCTTCAAGCATTTCCTAAGGACAAAGCCCCGGGATTTCCTTCCAAACACTTTTTGCAAAGGAACACTCAAAGAATAAATGATTCCTACTTTCCATCTTTAATCTGCATAAGAGATAAAACTAAAAAATAAAAAAATATCACCTCCCACTCCCTACTTCACCAATCTATCTCTGATACTTAATTTGCCATTCATCATTAACCAACTGATATAAGTATGCTTGGGATTGACTGTGGAAACCAAATCAGTTTCCACATCACTGCTAGAGCCTTGGATATAGCTCAAATTTAGATGAGATCCAAGCTACCAATCTGCATCACCTAGACCACAGATGGAAGACTGTTCTGTATCCTGACAATGGCACCTGATCTTGTCGGTAACCAATTCCAGGTTCTATTACTAATAACACTTGACAATATGGCATCATACACCATTAAATAACCATGTTTTAAGTAGAGAAGACTCTCAAGGTGCCAATTATCATGCAACAGAAAGTTATTAGATCAATCCCCAATCTGAAACTTGATATTTGGTCTCATCAAATCTCTTAGCTTTAGTATCTTCCTCCACCCCCAAGAACAATTCTAAGGAGACTTAACAGTAACACACCAGGAGCTCTAGTTCTTCAAGAGGTTGTTTTAACACAGGCAACCCAAAGAGAACCTGTTTGCAAGAAAATAATCGAAATGAACTTCATGACAACAGTTTTGTTCCATCCTCCCTCTCTCTTCAAACCAAACCACCCTCTTTTTAAGGATACTTTAGCTCTGTTAAACTTGATGAGATCAATCTCAATACTGGTGATGCTAGGACTTATGTTAGTGCTGTGGAAGATAAGTCCAGAATTGATGCCAGTACAGTGAAAGGCAAGACCACGATCCCAAGGGCAGAGCATGAGGTAATGGACATGGGCTACTTAATGGAGACAATAGAAGCCATACCTTACCATGACTTGTTTATATACAGTTATGAGGAATTGCTGCCACGTGGCTTAGGGAGATAAGGCTGTGATGTAAATTCTTGTAATCATAGTTAGTTGTAGTAAAGCTTTGTAACCACTTTTCCTTTAAAAGTGGGAATTAGTTTCTCTTCATTTTTTTTATTAGATAGCTCCTGTATATAAATAGCTAAGCAATTGTACTTTACGCAGTGGAGTGGTTGTATTGCTCAGTACTCTTCATTGTCTTCAATAAATCAGAGTTTTATTTAGAGAGAGTCTTTACCTTTTACAAGCTCCAACAGTTGAAGAACCTAAACCTTTCCAAAGAAAGCTATTCAATTTTTGCTCAATGGCTTTCACGACCTTCTTTGGAAGGATGAAAACACTTGACCAAAATACTTGAATACTAAATAGGATATTTTGGATCAACTGAAGTCTTCTTGCAAAGTATAATAGATCAGAACTCCAAGATGAAACTCTTCTTGTAATCTTTTCTGAAAAAGGGCTGCAATCCTGAAATAAGAGAGACATGTTAATATCTTACTGGAAGATGCCCCTCTTTAAAACTAATTTCCCAGAAATAAGAGACACCTAAATATCTTCCTGGGAGATACCACTCTTTAAAACCAAATTCGTCCTTCCTAATTCTATTTGGAAAGCCATTTATGCTTGGCTTTGAAATTTCATGTGGAAGCTAACAATAGTGGCGAGGGGTTGCATTCTAATTGTGCTCAAGTTGACGGGCTTGTCTTAAGGAGGAATTTAGACTTCACTAGAGCTCTTTTATCAAAACTTGGGTGGGTAATTACAATTGAAAGAGTTGCTGAGTGGTCCATATGTTTATATTTGAAAGGAAAAAAAATTATATGCCCCTAAACCAAAAGTAAATGTAATATAGAAATCCATATTCAACCACTTTTGTAATTGTTCATTTAATTAGTAATGTCTTATATTTTTCTCAAGGTTGCAACAAACAAAATATGGAGAAAAAAGCAGAGCAAAAGTCTTCAAAGATCAGCCTAAAGTAGATGAACCAGAAGATAAAGATAGCAGAATTTAATTTGGATGATTTAAAGAAGCATTCTCATTTACTTGTGTCACTAACATCACAGGGGGACGCTCTACATTGGCTGCTAAATCAGCGCCTATCAGGCTATCAGTGACTCACTAGAATCTCAGTAGCCCTCTATTTAACATGGGGATAAAAACAGTGGTATAATGGTTTTATATTCATAATCTCCTATTTTGAAAATTTCTTCGATAAACCTAAGTTCTTTCATTAATGTTGATTTGTTTCTTGTAATAACACATTGTGCCTTAATACTACTATAATGCTACACACACAAATATATATACATATATATACACATTCTTTGGCACCCTTCCATCTATTAGATTTTACACTTTCATGGCCTAGAGAACAAAGGAAAACATCCAACATTTGATCATTTGGGAACACTCACCCAAAAAAAGAACAAACAAATGTCAACTTTGATTAGAAAATTTCATAGAAACTATTAGCAGTCAAGATTTCACTGGAATAAGTCAATTTTAGTAGAACTACATATTACATATCTGATAATGACAGAAGATAAATTTCATGTAAGACCTACGGTGGCAATGACAAGCTAATGTATGCACTATGTACTCACCCTTTGATAAATTTTGAGAAAGAAATAAGGAAGATATAGCATATTAGCCTCCATGAGTTGCAATGAAAGGTTCGAATTTATTTTCCAAAAATCAGGGGAGGTACAATTTAAGGTTAGGATTCCCTTACCAAAATTCAGGTTGTAAGATAAGCCTTTTAGGGAGACACTCATCATTAACTAAATTAGCAAGTTTCCCGTGCGATGCACGGATAATGTTATAATGTTTTATGTAAATTTGTTTTTGGAAAAAATTATACATATACTATAGCATATTTATTATAAAACTTTGTTAGTAATGAGTTCATCATAAAAAGTGACAATTATAAATTATACACATATATCTATTATAATTATTTTATTCAAGTAATGAGCAATAATGGAAACAACTTGGAGTAATATTGTATAATAAAAGTTGATAAAAACATGTTAATTCATTCTATATTATTGATTTTTATTATGTGATATAATAAAAAGCTTCATTACGAAATTTTTTTCTTCTTCAATGCTTTGTTATTGCAGTATGGTGATGCTTGTTGTCATCATCAGTTTCTCCATCTTCATCATTTGAAATTTAGTCCATCCATATCTTTTCAATTTTTGAGCTTTCATCATTTTTTCCTTTTGTTGCATCATTTATGTTAATTACTAATGAATTGGCACTGAGAGATTCCTGATTAGATCTTACTAAATTTGGACTTTGTCGCTAAGATTTTTAATAGGTATTTGCATTTATATTAAATTTCAATGATGTGACAGTTTTTTATAAATTTTTTATTTTTGTTAATTTTGGAATAGTTCAGCAAAAAGAATTAATATAGCATGTTGAATTGTGTTTTTTTTTTCTTCCATACCTTTTTATCATTTGAAGGCGCATCAAAAATCTTAGCAACCATGTAATTTTCAAAACCATCTTTTAGATTGAATTCATTCAAATGAAGTAGAGAAATCCATTTTTTTCCTTTTTTTTTTTTTTCAAATCACGTGAGATTCCTTATCCAATATCAATATTTTTACAATAATTTAAATAAGTTTTACCTTAGTTTATTTTCAGCAAGATCTCAATCTTGTAGATTTATTTAGGATTTTCTTGGCATCTCAATCAAATATCACAAACTTTGTTTTGTTAATTGCATTAAAAACTTCAATTTGAATCTTGTATTTGAAGTAGTTTGCAATTGTATATATATAGTAGTTATAGTGAGATAAATATTTGGAGAGTATGTAGTTAATGTGAGTGTCTCTAACTTTGGGATAGAAAGATTTATTTTTGTTTTACATTTTGCACATCAAAATGATCCTTCTTGTAATTTGACATTCCTTTTACAAAGTACGCACAAAATGTAATACCAACCCATTATTGTATCAATGTTACTTATTATTGCAATACCCTAGCAATTCACATCTTGCAATGAACTTTGAAATTAATATGTATTATTTTTTTAATGTAAATAATATGATGTATTATTATTTTTTTACATAAATGATGAGTATAATTTGAAATAATTAACAAACCTATTTCATAGGATCCCGTTCAATGCATTTTATTTTTTATTATTGTCTTCATATTATTTAAAGATAAATCCTCCTATGAAAATTGTTTTGCATGTATTTTTGGTATTTCTTGTATAGGATCATGTTTTTTACCATTCCTATCATTAAATATTTTTAAAGAAAATATTAAGTTAATGGCATTTTGTGAGATATATATTTTTATATATATATTTTTGTTGCATTGGTCGATGACAGAGAATTTGTATGCATAAATTGCATAGAATATTATTAATAGACAAAAGCATATTGAATTGAAATTGGGGAAAAATGAAGAGATATTTCATAAGAATGAGATTTTCCAGAAGTATCGTCTATACGTGGGGGAGGAAGAAGAGAGTTTGTAAGAAGGTAAGAGTTTTTGCTTTGATTTACACGTGGGAATGGTCAAACTTGAGTCATAATATGTAAGGTAAGAACTGGGCCTGAGTTTTTCATAAGATTTGGTCTACTTTTAAAAGTTAATCCATTTTATAGTGAATAACTTTTGGTCTAATTAGTCTAATCGTCAAGAACAGTTCATATCAATATAATAGTAAAAATAAGTTACTATGATCTATTGAATAACAGTAAAAAAAACTTAATAAAAAGATGTTAAAAATGCTAAATTTATATAATAGTAAAAACAAGTTACTATGATTTATTGGGTAACAGTAAAAAAAACTTAATGAAAAAAGGTAAAAAATGTTAAATGCAATAAGTTACTATGATCTATTAGGTAACAATAAAAAATAAAAATAAAAATAAAAATAAAAAAACCTTAATAAAAATAGATAAAAAAATGCTAAATTTATATAATAGTAAAAATAAGTTACTATGATCTATTAGGTAACAGTAAAAAAAACTTGGGTAAAATATCATTTTCGTCTCTAAACTATCACAAAAGTTTGTTTTTCGTCCCTAAACTTTCAAAAGTTCGTTTTTTCGTGCCTAAACTATCACAAAAGTTCGTTTTTCGTCCCTGAACTATCACAAAAGTTCATTTTTTGTCTCTAAACTTTCAAAAGTTCTATTTTCGTCCCTAAACTTTTCCAACCGTATTGATTTTCGTCCCTCCGTCCGACGAAGTGCTAACATGGCTTTGACAGTATGCTAATGTGAGAGGGACAAAAATCAATACATTTGGAAAATTTTAGGAACGAAAATAGAACTTTTGAAAGTTTAGGGACGAAAAATGAACTTTTGTGATAGTTCAGGGACGAAAAACGAATTTTTGAAAGTTTAGGGACGAAAAACGAACTTTTGTGATAGTTTAGGGACGAAAATGATATTTTACCCAAAAAACTTAATGGAAAAAAGTAAAAAAGGTTAAATGTAATATTAGAGTGCCACGTGGCAAGACCTCATGCACTCTCACATGAGGTCTCTGCTTTTATATATATACTAGTAAGTTGCCCGTGCAATGCACGGATAATATTGTAATGTTTTATGTAAGATAAGTTTGGAGAATGTTGTACATATATTATACCACAATTGTTATTGAACTTTTTGTTAGTAATGAGTTCGTTATAAGAAGTAACAAAAGCTAAACAAAATAATGAAGAAAAGATGAAATTTAGAATTTAAAAAAAAAAAAAAAAAAAAAAAAAAAAAAAAAAAAACCTTAATGAACCAAATGCTAAAATCCTCGATTCATACATTATTGAAATTCATAGAAAAGAAAGCACACACAACATATAGATCATTATACAATCATCATTAAACCAAAACTCAAAAAAAAAAAAAAAAAAAAAAAAAAAAACCATTAACCCAAAACTCAATTTATTGTAGGAAAAAAGTCAATATGTATTTCTTTATTGAAATATCAAGAGACTTACTCAAGAAAGAAGCTTTGAGTCTAAAGAATGCGGATTGAATAGTTGTGTTGTTTTTCCATTGCAAATTCAATTGCCATTGACTAAATCCCCTCCCGTACCATTGCATAGCCTTAGTGTGATGGTCACTTCATAAGTATTAGTGTTTGTAGAGTATGGGAGGTAAGGACTGGGGTTCAAGTTTCCAAGAGAGAGATTTACACACATATACATTTAGATTTGGCTAGAGTAGAATTTCTATCTTGCAAAAAAAAAAAAAAATCCCTCCACCCTAAATGATAATTGCTTGATCCCTATAATCCAATTTATGATTTACAGCAGGTTTAGCTTTTGTTTATTTTGAAAAAACCAGTATACTCAAGCCATATGCTAAAATTAAACAATCTTGAAAGGACAATGACAATGAGACTTTTACACTACAATAAACAATTATCAACTTCTCAGTTCTAGACTTCAAGCATCTTTTGAAAATCAATATACACAATAACACAACCTATAAAAGAATTCTATCTTGTATCAAAAAAAAAAAAAAAAAAAACGCAGAATCTCACAATCTTAACCCTACCGATTGTAAGTGAAGAAATGAATTTTTGAAAGTAACAAAAGATAGCTTGAACTCATACGTGTCAAGGCCACTTAATGTGTGATGGATAGCCACTGGCTACAACAAAAGATCACAAAAGCAATAGGTTTCTTCCATTGGCCTAGTGTTTTAAAAAATTGTGAGTATGGAAACAAAATTTGAGAGTAGTAGTAGTTTAGGAAATTTAACTATTAAAGGTTTTTTTTTTTTTTTTTTGAAGAGAGAAAGAGAATGGAGGCATATAGTCAAAGTTGAGAGGGGAAGGCAAAGCGTGAGAGAGAGGTTGGGGAGTCAAAGGTTTAGAAAATCCTACGTTAATCATTATTGCAGAGTTTTGATAATGTACATAATGTGAAAACAAAAAGGCAAAAACCAAAACATCATTTTGGAGGCAAGCTGTGATTAATGCATCTACACAATCATAAAGGCAAAAACTTTTTATATAACTAACGTAAAAACTTGCCGTACCCAAAAAAAAAAAGACTAACAGAGGAGGGAGACTTTGTTTATGAGATGTTTGTATGTAAATTCATCACCGTAAAATAAAAAGGATTCCCATAGAATAAAATAAAATAACAATGATTATAGTAAATAAAAGATATGGATTTGTGTAATTTAGGCAACAGAAATGCTAGAAGATTATCTATCCCGATCTCATTAGTTATTAGTATCCCTTTTTATTAAAAAAAAAAAAACTGAAACATTTGGTATACTAAAAGACATGAAGAAGAGAGAGAGTTGTGGTGTAAACTCAGTCAATTAATGGGAGAGTTGGATGATTGTAGAGAAACTTCAAAGGAGGTGCCACTTGGCAAAAGCTTAGACCCTCACACAATGATGTCTCTGCTTTTATATATATTATTGATTATTGATTATTGATTATTGATGATTGGTTGATTTGTAGTGTTTAGTACTAATGCTCTTATCATTATGAAAGGTGCATACAGCAAAGTTTTTGCTCATATTTTTTAAAGATGAATGAGTTCAAGTTTTTGAAACAAGAATTCAAAAACCACAATACAAGAGTTCAAAATAAGCAGCAAAAGCTGAATCAATACAACAATCTAAAAGTACCTACCAAACATAAGAGCAGAACCTGCAACAAACTGGGCTGCAACAGCACAGAAACAGAGAAAACTACACAAGAACAGAAATGACAGCACCACATCAGATACAACATCTTGTATTTAAAGATAGCTGAGGATATTCTATAATCTGAGCAAAGAATCCTGTTCATAACAGTTTTAATTTTTTTCTTTGAATGAACAATGGAAACATATACGTAAAAATAGAACTTTTAGCTAAATCAAAGCCATTATATGACAGCATACCAATGAAATACTTCAGATATTTAAACTTCTCTAAAGGCAACAAATACAAAATAACTTAAACATGACTCTTTTACATAGCATGAGTTCAAGAGGTTCATATGCTTGATACAGAAATGATAACACATTTACAGCAATAATGACAAAGGCTGCGATGCTGGGTTGAATCAACCACTGATGTTCTGGACCTTGATTGAGAACAGAGCTGTATCCAGTTTGATCTGGCACTTGAAAACCTTGAGACGTTGGCATTTGAAGCCTGGCAATTAGAACAAAAGCAATATAAATAAAAATGAAATGGTATAAACAATGCATAAAAGAAAACAGTCTATAATATGAGGAAGGGGGAAATTCAGGCTTACAAATTCTAATATGAAGGCAATTAAATCTTAAGAACTCAAACGTGTTACCTATCACAATGAATAAACTTGACTGACTAACTAGTAACTAATAAGGCTACAAAAAGAATTGTCTGCAAGTTATAAATTTTTAACTGCACTGCTACACCACAGCAGTAGTATAGTAATAATAATTTCAATTCCTCGATAATGTTACAAATGAGGAACACCCAAAAACTTACCGCATTAGCTTACCCATTTCCTTCCCAAGTTAAGCTTTAGCTACAGTTGCTTCCTATATTTAGGGAGCACTGTTCATTCCCTGAACATTAGTTTATTGCTTGTATCTTGAACCATTGGTAATATCATAAATATAATAGTACAATGGCTAAGAGGGTTATACCTATAATTTCTCAAAAGTGGTGAGGGCACTTTGGTTCTCCACCTCTTGAACTACCTTCGCAAACGCTCCGAAAACTCTGAGTCACCGAGCTTGTAGACTTTGTAGTATTGCCCATGAATCCTATACCAAAAACGAACAGAGGCAACATGCTTGACTTTACCAAAACTATGGCCTTCATCTGGTTGCAGACTAAGAACAAATTCGGTTGGCATGTCATAGAAATCAATATTTTTGAGGTTTTTCAGATGGAGGATGCCAGAGGGCACCTCCTTTAACTGTGGGGAGGGTCCAACATCAAGATTCTCAAGAAAAGGCAGGGCACCTTCATCTATTATCAACCTATTCAATCTTTCAAAATTTTTAAAAATTAGAATCCTGAGTTTCTGGAAGCCTCCTTCCTCAATATGTAATTGCTCACCTCCATATGCATTGTAAAACCAGAGTTCCATCAAATTGGGCAGAGCTTGAAGGACCTTTAGCGGATCATCCATTAATCCAGACCAATGTAAACCAATTCTAACTATACTATTGAGTTTGGAAATCCATTTTGGCAACTTTTCTAGTCGCCCAGATAGGTAGAGAGTTTGTAGGAGAGGAAGAGGAGAAGACATTGATTGCAATTCCAAAACTTCTTCCTCACTTACTGCATCGATTCTCAACGAACGAAGGAGGCTCAATTTCTCTAGTTCTGTGCACAAAGCCATCCCATTTTCTCTCTTCAATTTAGAGATTTGCAACTTCCTCAATTGTACCAAACTTCCCAATTCTTCAATAAGGGCAGCGCTGTTAGCTTCAATCTTACTAAGCTTCTGTAAGAATTGTAAACACCCAATGCCATTGTGTATCTTTACTGGTCGTCGAAAATGAATGGTAAATTCATTATCATAATTTATAGTGTATGCCACAAGGTATCGTAGCTTACGGAGCCCACTGATCTCTGTCAGTAGCTCAGACACAAGGGAACGTTTCAAATCCAAAGTCTCTAGGTTGTGTAGTTTACCGAAGGACTTAGGAATCATATGTACTTTTGTATCTCTTATACTTAAATATCTTAAATGGAATAAGTTTCCCACTTCTTTAGGAATATAATCAATTTGAGCACCTTCAAAATCCATTATTTTTATGAGCTTGAAATTTGCAAAACATTTAGCAAGAAAAGAGTTTGGAACTTCCTCTACCCTAAAAATGAGAATAGAACGAGTTTGGGAACTAGTAATACTCTTTAAAGGAGTATTTATATTGTTCTGAATTGAAAGTCATCGAGCAATTCTGTTAGAACTTGCGTTCTGCATTGAGACCAAACTGAAACTCAGCACCTCAAACCTAGAAAGAATGACCTCATGCAACATATCATGAACTCGACAACTTCTACACATACCTTTTGAATCGACATCTTCCACTTGAACTAAACTTCTGTGAATTAGTTGGTTCAAGTAGCCATGTGCAACCTCTTCCAATGTTATTCCTTGCATTTCTTCTACAAAACATTCGGCAATCCAAAGTCGAATTAGCCTTGCACAATTGATGTAGTAATCCTCTGGAAACATGCCAAAATATAAGAAACAAGCTTTGAGATTGTAAGATAGATCATGATAACTGAGGGATAAAATTTTGGTGATATTTTTTAAATGAGGATTACTTTTTAGCTCTGAATTAAGACTATTATGCAATTTGTGAAACTCATAGAAAACCTTGTCTTTGGTTGATAAAGGACCACTTATAGCAACAATTGCTAGTGGCAACCCTTCACATCTCTTAACAATGGCATGTGACAACTCAACTAACTCAAGAGGACAATTTCCCCCTTCATTTCGAAACACCTTCTTGCAAAAGAGCTCCAAAGCTTCTTCTAAAGGTAGAATTGGTAATCTGTACAAATAATTAGAGGGAGCAACATCCTCATTTCGAGATGTGATTAATATTCTACTGCCTTTTTCATTATTAGGTAAAGCAAGTTCTATGAACTCACAAAACTCTTTTTCCCATAAATCATCAAAAACTACTAGATGCCTATGCTCATGTAAATATAGCCTCACTTGCTCCATCAGCAGTGTCTCCTTCATTGTGTCTATTTCCACAGGAACAAGCTACTCCCTTGACTTGTAAAACTGCTTTATCATGTTCCTTAATAGCTCCTCTGACTGGTATGATTGAGAAACTGTGATCCAAGCACGACAATCAAAGTGTGCTACCACCACCTCATTTTCATACACTTTTTTGACAAGAGTAGTTTTGCCAACCCCACCAATGCCAACTGTTGAAATTACAATGCAATTAGATTGTGCTTCTACTAGATAGCTTATCAATTTGTCTTTGTGAGACTCAATACCCACAACCTCAGCTTCCTCGATGAAAAGGGATGCCACTCGAGGGTCATGACATGTAACACTTCTAGCGTCATTGCTTGGTCCTCCTTGCTCTATAGCGTTGAAGCAATAGCTTATAGCCATCTCTCTCCTTTCCTTAAGATTTTTACTGATATCTTGTATCTTAGAGGCTAAGACATATCTTGCTATCAAATTTATGGGAAATTGAAAAACCTTTTGGAGGAAGCAAAAGTATCGCGTTTGCCTGTAAGGTTGTTTAACAAAATGAAGTATGTATTCATCAATGACATCTTCTATGTGATAAGCTTCTTCCCTTACCTGTTTCACCATATTTTCACAACATTGCTCATGTCTTCCTTCTCAGCTTTTACATCCGCATCCTTTAGGAAAGACTGAATCATCTCCAGTTCACCTTTGATGCCTGAAACTTTTTCATGGATACCCTTTAGCAATCTCGCTTCTCGGACTAACAACGGGACCAATTTCTCTATGACTATGTTGACTGCACTTTCTGCCATTTCTCCTCCCTTCTTAAGTCAGTGACCACAGTAAACTGCAAATGAACCAACTCAGTGCCAAATGTAACAAAAATAAAATCATAGTCAAATGTAACTAAAATAAATCTCCTCTGTTTCACAATATTACCTTGTGAGCAGGAAGGTCAAGGTCCTTCGTCTCCTTGTTAACTTTACAAATTTGCTATGCACTAACAGAAAAAACTGAAGCTGTAACTACACGCCATGAATCTCCCACTAGGCCATCAGGTGCAATAGAATGAAACAATCATTGCCTCAATCTAACAACCTAATTTTATAATAATACGTCAATATGAAACTCAAACGCTGCCGAAAATATATGTTACACAATAACAATAATATTCAATGAATTTAATTATAATTAAGTTTTTATTTTATAAAATCTTTTAGGAAAAAAAAAAAAAAACACATGGCAGAGGTATAGGCCTTAGCACAACCACACGGCATGCTTCAAATAACTTTAAGGTATATAGAACTTGACTTTCTCTAAAATTAGGATTTTGTAAATTCTAGTTTTTTTTTTTTTTTTTTTTCCTTTTTAACCCTGTAATTCCAGTTAGATTTGTTGTGTTGTTGTTAATAACTGTAGTACTTTAAGAATTCACCTCTCTCTCATGTTAATTTTTATGTTAATTTAGTGGGACAGGGACTGAACCTAGCGATTTGCAGCCTTGTGCTCTTAAGTTCAGGGCAATTGCCCCTAGATTTTACAAACTGTGCTGTGGTGGTTGTGCATGAAAATTCTAAGGTGTAAGAGTATTAGCATCCAGTTTGCCAAAACTTTAAAAAAACTTATTTTAAAACTTCAAACTTCAAAAATCTTGCAATTTCAATTGTTAAACTTGAAAAATTTTAATAACTTGATAAACTTAAAAATTGTAATAAATTTTAGTAATAACTTACAACATACTGTAGCAAGTTGTTAAAGTTAAAATTTTAATAAATTTTATTAACAACTTACAACATACTGTAGCAAGTTGTTAAAAATTTTACTTATTTCAAATTTAGAAGCTTAGACTTAAGTAAATGTATTTTTAGTCTGACAAAAATAGATAACTAATTAATAACAAGGAATTGTTTATAAGGTAATAATACTAAGTCTTCGAACAAATTGTTTATAAATGAAAAAGTATCAATATCCAATTAATAAATTGTTAAAATTAATTTGGACTTCGAATAAGTAATATGTTTTGTGATCCTTACTTAAATAAAATATATAAAATAGTTATATAACTATTATAATAAAATTAATGAATCAAAAAAATGTAACGTGTAAAATGAATTACAAATTAAATAGGTACATATCTACTATAACCAAGTTTAGTATTAATAACTAGCTTATAATCCTTTCAACAAAAAAACTAGCTTATAATCCACTTCTAGTATAATTTAGTAAAACATGCAAATTCTTATACTTGACTATTCTATCTTAATAAGAAAAAAGAGTTTAGTTGATAACTATTTGTAGGGACTCAAATTGGATTGGACCCAAAAGAGGAATGGGATTCGAACCCAACAAGCCCAAATAATAAAATTTATAGAGAGTAGGTGTAAGAGCTAGTTCCAGCAAATGGAAAAAGACATGATTCTCGTGCAGCAAAAGGAACTTCAAATTAAATAATAAAAACTCTCGCTCTCTTCTCCTCAGCTAGGTTTTAGTGTATATCTCTCTGGATTCTTTCTCTCTTTCTATTTCTTCCAAAAGTCCTCTCTAGTGTACTCCGATTTCACGTTATATACTACCCTCTTCATCCTGCTTTCACCATACACGTGTAGGTTCCATTCTGGGAACTTCTTTCTGTCCCATCCAGCACTTCCTAGAACCTCCACTCAGTGGCCATAAGGCTGCTTGGTTACTATTCAGGTATCACCTCCACATTAATGCAGCCAGAGAGTTAGCTGGGAAGCATTTAATGTGGAGGTAGCAGCTTTTAAGAGATATTTGTTACCTTTCCCAGTTCCTTCTTTGTTCAATATTCATTAGTTAGTTTGTATGTAATTTTGTGAAGTTCCTTGGCTATTAAGAGAGTTACATCCACCTCGGACGTTGGTTTGAGCAATGAATCTTATCCTCGGACGTGGTTTGGACTACTATGTACGACTTATGTCTCTTTGTCTTGTGTTATTCTCAAAATGGCTCTCTTTAACCATCCTCGGACATGTGAGTGTCCTCGGACTGGGCCGTTGGGCCACAAGTCCACTTCCTATGAACTCTCTGTTATCTTTTTGGGCAACTGGCCCCACACTATTTATATATACTTAGTTTTTCAAATAATTTCTATCGTGATACAATTAATTTTGTTAATATTTATTATATTTTTAAGATAACCTATGAAAATTTAATCGTTGATCATTGATCATGTGGAAGTATGTATATGTTAGAATATTCATGAGATTAATTGATTAATTAAGAATAATAAACATCATTTTGTAACTTACCCTTTACTTCATTTTGAAAAGTCAATACCTTTTTCATTAGTTTTATTATTTGATATTAAATTAAATGAGATAGTTTTTAAAAACTTTTAACTTTTTATTTGAAAGTTAAATGATATTCCCTTAAGTTGGATTTTTTAAACATGATAAACAATATGAGACCAAAGGATTGTCTTCGTCTTTTTTTTGGATTATAAAAAGTGGAATTTGGGAATTTAAAGCTAAATTTTTCGTTAGAAGGATTTCGTTGTGTCATTAAACTATAAGACATTTCACGACAAAAGTAATTAATACATAAATATAGATATAGATAATAAGTACATCTCAAGCTTAAGTAACCATTTCAATATAAAAATAACATAAAACTAAAACTGAAGGAGAACATAGACCCTAGCAAGGTCATAAGAAATAATATAGATATTTTAGACACAATCAAGAAACAAGATAAGGGAATCGAACCGAACCTGAGCCAAGGTTTAGCATTTGATAGTAGTAGTCTCAAGTAAAAACACTAGTGCTTATAAACGCTAGAAGAAACACCTTTTTTTGTAGTGTTTGGCTGTACAATTGGTTTTTTACATATGATCATAGATTCGTGGTCACAATTTACAAGTGATTAAATGGTTTTCATTATGGGGACCTCAAATTTTCTCTATCAAATGCTCCAAATTTATATAATATAAAGAAAATTCCCGTGGTCATACCAAATAAGATGCTAAATATGACATTGATGCTCTTTTGTCGTTTTTTTTGCATTCTTCTTTGTCAAGTTGTCTCTTGGTTTTTTATTCCATAGAGGAACCTATCTTTGAATGCAGGAATGGCTTGTCTATCCAAAGAAATAAGAATAAAGAATCAAGAATGCAATGAATAAATATTGGAAAAGTAGTACTATCATCTAACAAGAATGGTCCATTATCGAATGGAGGGAAGAAAGAATCGAATTCCATTACTATATAGCATATGTTAGGGACATATTTAATTATGTAATTGGCTAATCCTTTGACAAAACGCACTTTACTTGTAATTAGGTAGATCTAGGATGGGTTTAATACTTTAAGAAACAAGTGTTCAAGTCAAGTATTGAAGTCATGCAAATCTAACCAAGAAACAAGCAAAGGAAGTGTTCTTCATTAAAAATCGATAGAAGTCTCGACAAAATCCTTTCTATCGAGAATTACTATTAAAGCTCAACAGAAGTTTGATACAAGTTGTATCTGTCAAGAATTATGAAATCAGGTTTTTCAAATCTGATTACACGCATATCCTTGAGTAGTATTTGTGTAGGGTTTCTTTTTTCACAACCCTAGACGTAGATAAGGATTATTTTAAGAGCCGTCACTAGGTGATGCAAGGTGTTGTACGAAATATACATGCATATTGTGACTGGAGGCAGAAATTGCTCTAGTTCATCTTTCTCTTTGTAGAAGCTACTGCGTCTTTACGCCAAGGGTTTTGTGACCAAGGAGCTTCCTGATCTTCATTGTCGATGAACTGAAGAACTTTACACCCAATATCAACCTCAAGTTAGTGTGTTAGTCACGTACTGGGATCCATGCATCATTGATTAGTCACGTACTGGAATTTATGCATTGAATAGAGAGATTGCCGCTACAATACAAGTCCAATTGAGTATTGGGATAAGGGTTCAACTGTAAGTTGGTATTGGGTACTGGGATTCCTTATACTTGTAACCGCTTGTGATTGATAATAGTGGATTTTTGGGAGTGGTGACCTTAAATTCACCCGGTGGGGTTTTGCCTCGGTAGTTTCCCTATTCATAAAGAAATCACCTATGTCAAATTTATTTTTCGCTACATTTAGTATATTTGGTGATTTTTTTGTGCTACCACGTTATTGCATGTAATTAAATCTAATTAATTAACTTGGGTAATTAATTAATTTGCAAAGGGGTCAATTCATTTTAACCCAAGAGCATATAAACATACAATCTCTTTATACTATAGAGGAATCTATTCTACGGAGTTTGCAGGAAATGTTTGTCGAAATCCTTTAGCAAAAAGGGTAAGATTAATAATTCATGTACTATAGCATATAAAGGGGAGGCTGATATGTAGTAGTGATATACTAAAAGCTTGTTTGGGATCAACTTTTAGTTTTTATGTACATCTTTTTAAAACCTCGCTTTTATTCACATTTTCTCACTTTTCCAAATTTTATCAATCTAGCACACTTTTAGTAAAAAGTTTTCAGTAAAAAGCTAGATAAGTGTTTTTTTTTTGGGGGGGGGGGGGGGGGCAGTGGTGACTGTGGCATCAAAGCGTGAGAAGGAAAAAAAAAATAGGTCAGTTTTTTTTTTTTCTTTTTTTCTTTTTTCGGATTGTGAGGAGCAAAGGAAGCATGAGAGATGAGACTGATGAAGGTTTTGTTTTGTTTGAGTAGGAATTTGGGGCTGGGCAGGGCTGGCAATTCTTCAGAGGAGAAAAAAAAAATTAATAACTTAGCTTTCTTGATTTGGGAATGAAGTATGAAAGTTTTGTTTGAGGCCAATTTTTTTTTATTTGATTACAATTATAGGTGCCTATTGGACTTTTCTTTTGCTAGAAAGATGTCTAAAAGAACTTAAAGAAGTTAGGGGACTGGGACAAGTGACGTGGTCCACACGAGTCAGTAATCATATGAATTTTGATGTTAATTTAGTGGGACTGGGACAGAACCTAGCGATTTGAAGCCTTGTTCTTTAAAGTTCAGGACAATTACCACTAGATTTTACTAACAGTGCTGTTTTTGGCCATGGTGGTTGTCATGAAAATTGTAAGGTGTAAAGACAAAAATAGCATAGACTACTGATGAGTGATGACATACCTTATTTTCTCGTACAATTGGTTAAACTAGTCATTAATTAATGTGTGCAATGCGTGAGAAAGTTATAAAATAAAAAAATAAATATAAAAAAAAAACTCATATGACATAATTAAATAATATCAATAAATAAAAAGTCAAATAAAATCATTTATAGAAAATTATCAAAACATTATTTTATTTGAAGAAGACTAAACACAATTTAATCAGAATTTATTTAGTGTTTGTTTGTTTATTTAAATTAACTGTAATTTCTAAATAAATTTCACTGGCATATGGCAAAAACCAAGTTATAAAGTTGATGTAGAAAAATGTAGACTTTCTTATAACAAGATAAGAAAGAGTCAACAAAAAATCAAATACTTCCGTAAGACAGCTAATAGTTTAATTATCATGCATGGGTTAATAAAAACCATATGTAAACTAATATATTTCAATAATATAATTGAAATATGACAATAATATTAATAATAATAATAATAAAATAACAAAAATTATTCCCAGTTACGTGGTAAAACACATCATGTAAGACCAAATTTCTAATAAAACCCAAATTATCAAATTATTATCAAATAAATAATAGAACTCCCTTTAAATTTCTTTAAAATTTTGATAGTTGATTTTAATAAGTTTAGTGTTCTAGTTTTTCTTAAAACTTTGATGATAGTGTTTACATAAAGCTAACTATTTTATATTTAATAATTTTAATGTACTTATAGCGCATCAAATTTTGAAAGCACGTCATACAATGTGTAACCTTATTTTGAGCCACATAGCATAAACACAATGTGTAGAACCTAACTTTTATTGTTAAAACAAAACATTATGATAAATGCTTAATATATTGAAAGTAAATAATGATGTAGTTTATGTAAGGCATTAACAAAAATAGAATATTAATGAATATAGAACATGATATGTATTGATAAATATAATGACTAAAGAGGTTTTTTTTTTTTTTTTTTTTTAGATGAAACAATAGTAGACTTTATTTAATCAAGACCATGTTGTTCAATGAGAAAAAGAAAAGATAAACATCCTTCTAACCAAACAATATCCTCATCATTCTCTTTTGGCCGTACTAGCAAGAGAAATAATTGATTATTAAAAGAGTTAAGGGGATGGGTTGATAATAACATAAAGAGTAAAACTAAAGAGAAGATAGAATTTAGCAAAGCCATAAATAAGAATCAAGTGATCATAAGGAGAAAATAACAAAGATAATTTTGCCATGATCGAAAAGGAAGATGAATGAATATGAGCGGGCCTCAGTTGATGAATAAAATGTGGTCTAACGCGAAAACATCCAATGGAGACTATAAAGTATGAACTCCACTCCCTCCTTTTTTTTTTTTTTTTTTTTTTTGCTAAGCTACTCCACTCCCTCCTAAGAATAACACATGGATGCTATTATCATAGTAACGCTTTTCTTTAACTATAGTTAGAAAAACGTAAGAAGAACAAAGGTAAAATGTTCGTGCTTGACTTAGGCTTAAACTAAGCCTACAAATTATATTTGAGCTTGAGCTTGTCATATAGTCCAATAGTTTGAGCTCAAAATCAAGCTAAAACTCAAGCTCAATATCAAATTTTTGAGCTCAAAATCTAATGCAAGTACATTTTCAAACCCATATTAAGCACATTATCATATTCATTTGGTTTTAAACATGTGGTCTCAAATTCCAAATAATTAAAAACTTAGTAAATATGAGTTTATTTTTCAAATTCGTGTCAAGCTTACTACCAAAAACATAAATCAACCTAAGCTTATAGCTTATTTTTTATTGAGCATTAGGGGCTGTTTGGTTTTTTGAAAACAATCACTCATCACTCCTCACTTAATTTTCGTCACTCCTCACTCATCACTCATCACTTATCACTCATCACTCATCACTTAAAATATCCCAATTTCCTATACCCCACCCATTTGGACACTATTTTCAGTTCACATCACTCAAATATTTCAACCTTTATGGGACCCATACCTGATCACCAAGTTAGACCCTTCTGTTAGCCTACCCGTGGAACCCATTCCCCATTTCCTTCACTTCTCATTTCCGCTTCACCCCTTCAACAGAATGCCTCTCCCAAAACACAAACTCAAGCCCATAAAAATAGAAGAAGCTCGAACGCCGATCTCCACTTGAACCCGAACCCTTCTTCATAGTAAGCGATTGAGTGATCCACTTGTCCAAGCATCGAAAACATGTTGCCGAGTTGCATGTGACCGAAAAACACAATAAGCGCGTGATCGGCGCCTCTAGGAGGATCCGAAACCTGAATGGCCTGCTCCAAAACGGAAATCACCTCCTCGAACCACCCTAAACTCGAGTAGATCACCGGCAAAACGTGAAGGCTCATCGCCAAGTCCAAACTTAACTCGCCATCATCTCCACCAAAGCACCGCTCGAACGACTTCAAAGCCCGAAACGCATAGTCAAGAGCCTTGTTCAATCCCTCGCCAGGGGCGATAGTGTCATGCACGAGCTCGGCGGTCGTCTCAGAAGCGAAGAGGTGGGTTTGGAGTTCGAAACAAAGTTTACGGGTTCAGATCTTTGTTGGGTCAAAGTTTGGGCCTAGGCTTGGGTTGGAGTTTCGAGGACGGAGATTCGGAGCTGTGGAGTTTCAGGTGAAGTTTTAACGGAGACAAGGCCTGGTATGCTTGGATTTAGGAATGGAGAAAAGTTTCTATGGGTTAGGTTTTTCGTGTGAAGGAAAAAGCCATTGGTGGGGATCGTGAAAAGGAGAGCCGAACTTAACAAGGCACTGACCATGGGTCCCTCAATGTGTGTGTATATACAAAAATGCCATCATAATTTTGTTTCCATAACTTGAAAACACCTAAAATGTGTTTTCAATTTTCATAACTCATCACTTAAAAATCAAAGAATTAAGTGATGGAAACAAAAACTGGAAACAATGCCAAACACACTTCTCAGCCGTGGGTCCCACCATTTTTGAGTTATGAGATGGAAACACAAAACCAAACAACCCCTTATTATTCACAAGCCTATTCATGAATAATTTTTTTTGCTTGGGCTCGACTCCTTTATTAAACAAGCCTAAAATTAAAACTCAAAATTAACTGATTTATAAACCAATAAGCTTTTTGTCAAACCTAACCCAAACTATTTATGAATGATTTGGTTCATTTATAGTCCTAGGAAGAAACCTTCTCTTCTTTTTTTCTTTTTTCTTTTTTTTCTTTTTTTTTTTTCACACAATTCTATTGTATGTAAATGAAGACACATGGAACTTCATTACTCCAAGTTTATAGAAACCAATTATATAAAGAAAATTCCTAGACCAAATAAGACGGCTAGGAATTTTTCTTTTACGTAAACAAAACAAGCAACGTAAAACACTAAAACTTGATACTCTCCTTTTCTTTTCTGTTGCTTCTTTTTCTTTGTCAAGGAGTTTCTTTCACCACAACCAAATTAATTAAAGAATCATTTTTTTGAGAACACAATTAATTAAAGAATAGATTTTTTAGTTTATAGACAAATTCATTACTAGTGGGTTTCAATTAACTCAACTGATAAAATTTATTATCATCGAATAAAAGATTTAGGATTTGAATCTCAATCACACTCAGAGCCGATTAATATTTTAGCTTGATGATAAAAATAATCATTATAAAATAGATATCATAGATTGAAATTTTATTTATTTGTCGAGAAAAAAAATATCTTTAAATAAATGTTATGGTAACAAAATTATAGTTTATACTTAAAATTAATCAGTGTCTTAGTCTGATAATAAAAAGTACAATTATTAACTCTATCTTAAAAATAAAAAATAAAAATAAAAAAAAAAAAAAAAAAAAAGCCTATTTAGGTCTTGACTTAAGTGGGCTCAACAATGGCCATTATATTCTCACTCCCAACCCAACTAGAAGTTCAGCCCAATTACTTGGTCTATAGCCCAATTAAATAAAATAATTATTACCCAAAAATTAATAAACAGTCATCACCGTCCTTGACTCCTTGAAAATCCGATTATTTCCCACATCCTCTCATTCCTTGTTTGGTTACCGAGAAACTTCGAGAAAACAGGGAGAGAAAGAGAGAGGAAACCGAACCCAGGACATCTTGTCTTAGATTTTTCTCATATAAAACAATACCCACCTCCCAATTTGTGGTCTTGTTCCAGTATTCAGCTTTCTCAGGGCTCTCCGTGCACAGAGCCAACTCTGAGGCCAGCAAAAGCCACGATTTTACACGAGGTAAATCTCTCTCTTTCTCTGTTATGTTAACAATTTATGGGCTTATTATGTTAATTTCTTAAAGTTTCTTTCTTTCTTAGTAATTGCTTCTCTTTCTTTCTCTATGTGTGTTATATGTGCACTGTGTTTCTGGGTTTTTGCGGTGGCTCAATAAAGGTTTAAGGGTAGAAAGTTGTACCCTTTATAGAAACGTTGATAACAGAACAATTTAGCAGTAAGTTTATTTTATTTTTCATTTTTTGGGTGGAAACTTCTGTCATGTACAAATCTATGGCATTTGCTTTAAACTATTTAATACTATATAATTACTTCATTGTTCTGTTCTTGTCATGTCAATCCCTTGTTTCCTAATTTCTCTATATGATAAGTTTAGGGAGACAACATTTTTCACAAGTGTTGTTATTGGCGCATAATAAGTTTAGGGGCACAACATTTTAAACAAGTGATGTTGCTCTAATCATGTTAGCAGTTTTGAACAATGTTGTCCCCAATATTACCCATTTACGTTATCTTTATTATCCATTAGATTCTTGTTAATGTTTAGAAATTGTGATATTTTGCCGCTGCTCACTAAGGGAAATCCATTGATTTTTTGAGATTAAAGCATTTGATTATGTGCTTGGGTTTGAGCTCGAGCTCAAGAGCCTGATTTTGAGCTTTAGGTTTTAGAATTTTTGACAAGCTCGAATTCAAAAAAAAATTGTAAGCTTTAGCTTCAGCTTGATCTTGAGCTGAGTTTGAACTTTGAACATTTTTTTTTTTTTTTTTTTTGTCAAGCTGAGCTCTGCCATTCGCTACTTGGCTTGGCTTGAGCTTGAATACAGCCCTAGTTCTCTGTATATTTCTCTTTTTTCCTGTGTTTTCTCAGTGACCAAACGGAGCATGATCAAGAGTTTGGAATAAAGTTTTTTGCTTTTTGTGCTAGAATATTTTCATCTTTATGTTCATTTTTTTGTTTTTTTGTTTTTTTTTTTGGTAATGTATTAGGATTTTTTGTTATCAAAAAATAATATTGTAGGACTCTAAATTATTTGTTTCTTTATTGTTGGAATGGGTTATCGATGCTGAGCTTATGTTTCAGGTTAATTGTGTGATTGAGTATTTGGGTTTTCTATTTTGGGGTCTGAGAGATTGTTTCGAATCTTTTGATTCAATTTTTGTCTCAAACAAGAGCAAGGGTTTTCTCATACTATAGCATTCGAATAAAAGGCAACCTTTTCTAGTGTTAAGTTCTGAGTTTTCTTTAGGAACACAGAGATATGAGTGTTATTTTACCAATTGGCACTTGGCAGTTTGAACTTAGGAACATTCAAATGAACTTGTGGGCAATGATTTTTTCCAGTTGATTTGTGTGATTTACAGCTCTCATGACACCTCAGAAATTAAAATTTATTGATTTCTGTGCTTTGCACATTATCACATGGGTTTTTTATTTGAATGTGGAATATGCAAAAGTTGAGAGCTTTCAAAGTGTTTGACTATTAGAAAGCCTTGATTTTATGACAATGAGTAATGATGTTATTCATATCTCCTCTCTTTTTCATTGGTAAGTTTACATGCACAGTTCAGTTTTGAAACCAAAATTTAATCCAAAGCTTGATGCAATTAGTCATGTATAAGGGTGCAGGACAAAGACTGTTCCTATGTATAGACAACTCTTACTGCTGTATGACCTTTGCTTCCTTTTTTTTTGGAATGCGTTAATTCTATTTTATATGAACTTTATAGTAATGATATTTTTTTCATATCACAACCAATCTTAGGGAAAATAAAATTGTTTGCGTCTGATTGGTGTATAACCTTTGGAACAAAATCTTACCATTTTGGATCATTGGATTCCAGATACAAATACATAGGATACCCAGTTTAAGATTTATCATAATGTCTTTTATGTTTCTTTTTCCCACTGTTAATTTTATCAGCATTTTAACTCTTAATTTATTTGAATTTGATTCTTGTCATTGGATAAATTCTGCTCTAATGCATACTACTATTTTTGCAGGTTGTTGTGGAATCAAGATGTTGATGTTGACTGCAAATACTGTTGCCACCCAACCTCAGTTACTACTAGGTATATATGATGATTACCTTCATGTAATCTAGCTATTAAGTGCAACGGGTTAGTATGTGTTCTTTGTTTGCTAAAGGTGCAAAATAGAGTGTTCTTTTTCTTTTTCTTTTTTTAAACCTAAGTTAGATGATATAATAAATGACTAGGAAATAGAGAGAGGGCTTTCAATTTTTTTAAAGAAAGAACTTCCTCCATGCTTGATTTTAACAATGCTACTTAACTGTTATGTATTTGTATGCAGGAAAAACAGAGGTGCATAATAAGCATACTGGATGTAATCCAATGAAAGTGTGCATGTCATTTCAACGCTTAAATGGAAAAACAAGCTCACTTAAGGTTGCAGAACCTGGACCGCTAGGGCTTGGTGCCCAATTTTTTACTATTAATAGTAGAAGACGTATCTTGCATTCTAGCCAAACGCAATCTGCTTCTGTTATATGTCAGTCCGCTTTGGTAAGTTTATTCTTTCATATCTGCAGTTACTTGTCATCTATGCCTTTCGTGCCTAATACTGTGCTAGATCTTTCTCATCTAATATCAATTATTTGTTCAACCTAAATCCTACAGGTTATACATTTGTTAGAATGTTAAAGTAGTGAGCAGTAAATTTTACCTTTGAATTTAATTCATTGTTACTGGGAAATGTCATTGACCTTCATTTGGATGAAGGAACTGGGTTGGCAAACATTCTTTAGATATTTGGAACTTAGTTCCTTTATTTTGATGGTGGACATTGTGGAGGCAGGACACAACTTTTGGGGACTCAATTGCTCGCATTGTTTCCTCAATCTTTATTTGATTGGTCTCGTAAATGGGGGCCTTACTAATAGTTCCATCCCTGGATTTATGAAAGTCCTTTTACAAATATCTCTTCGTTGTAATTCTTTAGGCTTCACTTCTGTACATGGAGTAGTCTCTCTTTTAGTAAAATTTTATTACTTATCAAAAAAAATTGTTACCTTTATATCACAATTCAACATTTTCTAACGTGCATCAGCGAGATTATGACCTTTTGCATGAAGATTGAAGGTATTGCCCCATTACAGCCCTTTTATGGTGAGCCTAAGTTCCAGAGCTTTCCAGGGATCATTATGTGCTTGATTTTTTTAAATTTTAATCTCACTTAAGAGTTGTCTTAGAATCAGTTACTAACCAGCTGGTTTAGGAATTTTTCTGAACACTTTCTCTTTATGCTTTCAATGGTAAAGCTGATCTGTGACACTAGGATTATGCTGCTACTCCTTTTTCTTGCAATCTAGTTATGTTACGCATCATCCTCTAATGAAAAACAAAGAACTACAGTCAGAAAATCCTGATAAATTTTCAAATTATAAATGAAGTTATGGTACATGCATCCACAAACAGTCGTAGACAATTCCTTTTGTGCTTTATTATTCATAAATGCATGGAAATCACAGTTAGAAAAGCTTGTATGTTGATATTTGTCTCTCTATTATTTGTGTTGAAACCTTGACTCTGGTTTCTTCTGCAGAATGCAAGATGTGGTGCTGAGCAAACTCAAACAGTTACACGCGAAGCTCCAACAATTACTCACATTCCTGGTAATAGCTATTTCCTAGTATCAAAATTAGTCAAACTATATTTAATGTATTAAAGGAATTCCTTTAGCTAGCCAGACCCAGAACTGCCTGCCTTAGGTCATAGTGGGTGCGTGTAGCTAGGCGCAGTGGCATAGCAATACCCTTGGTTACTCTCAATTCATCCAGTCCAACTTTCAAAGTTATCTCCTTTTCTGCTTTTGTATTCGCTAAAATGGATTCTTGGTACTTCTCATTTTTCCTTTTCTCAGCTCCTTGCTGTAACTTAGAATGTTGCTTCAAGGATTCCTTTGTGAGATCCATTAAATGGTGCTTGTATGGCTCTTTTCATTTTAACAAATTTCAAATGAGTTCTTTTTGAAGTTTAATTTTAGGAACCAATTCGTAATTTTGCCTGTCCTTGGCAACCAATGTCTGTTGCCAATCCATTAATCATAGCTTTGCACTTCCTATTTTGTGTAATCCTCTTTATCAGTTTATAGTATAGTGGGGTTACTTACATTTTCACTTGCAGAATACATATAAATGCATTGACTTTTGCTTTATTTTTGAAATTGTCTAAGATTTGATGTTTCAGATGGCATATAACAGTTAACTGAAATTTCAGGGAAGGAAAAATCACCACAACTTGATGATGGTGGGTCTGGATTCCCACCCCGTGATGATGGTGATGGTGGCGGTGGAGGCGGTGGAGGTGGTGGCAATTGGTCTGGTGGATTTTTCTTCTTTGGTTTTCTTGCCTTTCTAGGATTCTTGAAGGATAAGGAAAGTGAGGGGCCATATCGCGATGAAAGGAGAAGATGAAAGAATGATCGGATGTCATCACTAGTTTTGGAGGCAATTCACATTGTAGCTTTAAGCTTATTGCGCTGTATTCTTTCTGTATCACTTTTGCCATCCTAAAAATGGGGTGTGCTTAAGTTTAACATGCCTACTCTAAATGGTTTTACTTCTTCATATATAGAAAAGATAAGCTTGAGTTTTACTTGCATATTGACTGTGCTTATAAGAGCAGAAATTTGTATTGACGTGGTGTTTGATTTTCAAGAGCCAACATAAATTCGTACCATGTAAGAGGGCAACCATAAGCCCCGCTTGGTTGATCAATTATCTCACTTTTTTTTCCCTTTCAGCAATACATTCGAACAAATATGAAGATTGCTGGCAGAAGATCAATGGTTTTACTTCTTCATATATAGAAAAGATAAGCTTGAGTTTTACTTGCCTATTGACTGTGCTTATAAGAGCAGAAATTTGTATTGACGTGGTGTTTGATTTTCAAGAGCGAACATAAATTCTTACCGTGTAAGAGGGCAACCATAAGCCCCGCTTGGTTGATCAATTATCTCACTTTTTTTTCCCTTTCAGCAATACATTCGAACAAATATGAAGATTACTGGCAGAAGATTAGTTTGATCTCTTTTCTGTATTAAGTTATTAACCTCCAAAGAATGATTAATTTTTACAAATGTGAATACTGAATACGAGAGGAAACATTGTCACTTGTCAGTGAATTTTTTTTTTTTTTTTAATTTTTAGCCTATAATGTCTGTTTCTGATGATAGTTATTATCAAATCAAGACACCAATTAATGAAAATATTTAGTTCAAAGATTCAGCCAAAACAATCTAATCATCAATTGTGAGCTTCATGTGATATGGTATAGGAAGACTATTCAATTCAAGGAGGATATTATCAGGATGTACTACCCTTTAATCTTTACAGTCACCAGGTTATGTCTTCTAACACCTAATTAATACATTCGATGGATTATTCCATCAAATGTTATACTGCTCTACTTCTACCTCAGCAGTTGAAACGGTATTTAGATCAAATTTTCAAGTTTAATTGGCTTTGTAAGTTGTAAACTTATTTGGGACATCTTAAATGTAGGACTGAGCAATGGACCCGATCCACCCGAAAACCCGACCGACCCGACCCAACAGGTTTTGTGCGGGTCTGAAAATATTCGGGTCGGATTTCGGGTCTTAATTTCGGGTTATTTTCGGATTCGGGTCGGCGTCGGGTCATATATATCCTACTTCTGAACCCGATTTTTTTTTTTTTTGAAAAAAACCATACTCTTTGTGGGTCAAATACTTTCAGCGAAACAAAAATGGAAAATGAGAAAGCCTCAGGCTTGTGATTTTACCTTCGAATGCGAGGAGAGAAATGAACAAAAACCCACACAAACACAAACACACCCACACACAAACAAACCCACACAGACAAACCAACAGAGAGATAGATCGGTGCGTGACTTCTTGTGGCTCGCGCACCGTTCAAGGCTTGTAGATCGGAGAGTGGTTTGAGAGTAGAGAGAATCGGTGGCAGTCTGTGGGTGTCACCGTGGAGCTTGGAAGCTCCGTTTCCTGCTCTGGTTCTGGACTTTTGGTTCTGAGAGAAACAGAGCATGTGAGAAAGTAAGAGAGAGTGGTTTTATTTTTTGCTTCTTGTATTTCTGGGATTTTTTGTATTGACAATGAGAGTGGCTTTAATTTTTGCTTGCTGTGTTTCGGTGAGCTTTTCAAAGAGAAAAAGGAAAAAAGAAGAGAGTAGAAAGAGTGTGAACACTGAGAGTCTTTTATGAGGGAGAGAGGAATTGAGTGGATTGAGGTAGTAGCCATTTGACAGAGAAAAACTAAAGGCTAAAACTTTAAAGGACAAGTACGTTCCCATAAAATAAAAAATAAAAATAAAAAAAGGACAAGGACGTTGAAAAGTCAGAGAAGAATTCAGTTTGCCAGTTGCTATTGTTGGTCCAAGGAATTGGGTGGGACCCGCTGTTGGTAGCCATTTGAAAAAACTGAAGGCTGTAAATATTAAATAAGACTTGAGAGTTAATAAGACAAGAGAGTAGGCTCAACGGATCAGACCAAGCGTAGTCAACCCGAGACCCGACCCGAGACCCGGAAAACCGACCCGATTTTAGACCTGATTTTAGGGTTGGGTCGTTTCGGGTCACAGTAAACCCGACCCGACCCAATATCACTCCTACTTAAATCCACGAGGACATTATCCTTTATTTTTTTTTTTTTTTTTAACTTTTTCCAATTGTTGATCTCAACTAAATTGGGTCTTAGGACGAGGGTTGGCTTAGATAGACATTTATAGCGACCTGACCCTTAGAAATGTCATCGAACATTGCATAAGGGAGCCTTTTACTCTAATTATTTCTCTCTTCTTTTGCGCTTTCTCTTAGTCAATCTAAAATAACAAAGTAATGCACGAAACATGTTCATTTGTGCTCTTACAAAGAAAAACGTAGTTATCCCTAATCTGTCTTCGAAGATATACAGGGTTATAAATTAATAACCAGGAAAAAATTACAACCAAAAAACTCAAAACTACATGAATTTTGGAACTACGTCCCTCAAAATTCCAATAACGACTCATTTTGTTGGTCTGGTCCAAGTTGTCTCTGATGTGTCAGTATTCCCATAATAAACCTGCTTTGAGGATTCATCCAAATAAGCCTGAAATTAAGTGATAGAAACATGAAGAAAATCAGATGTTAGATTAGGACAAGATGGAACTCTGCACTTCCTTGATGATAAAGGGAAGGATTCAAAATACTTGATTTACCACTTTACATGTCAAGGTGTTAAATAACATTAGGATTCATAGCAGTTTGGTAAGCTAATTACATTTTCCCCAAAAAAAATTAATAACAGTTTTACCAATTTAGTTTACAGCATATGAAACAATTATCAAATATACCTGCCATCCTGATGGAAGATCTCTTGACAGTTCTATTAAATCTGGCTGCTGGTTTCCATCAGTATGTGCCTTTGTCTTTGCACTTGCTTTGGCTAATTGAGCTCTCCTGCGCTTCACCCGCTCACGCCTGTGTAAAAGTAGAATACCACAACACATGGAATTCAAAGTAAGATAAAATCAACTATATATTAGATGTGTATGCATGAATGTGCGGGTATGCGAGAGAGAGAGAAAGGCAAAAGGAGGACGAGAAAAAAACAAGTACATTTATAGTTCATTAAAACTAAGTAACAATAGAATTCCTTGGTGTTGCACATTGACCTAAGAATATCATGATTAAAATGGGTTTTAGGTCCTCATACCAATCCCCACCAAGAGGCTGAAAATTGGCATTATCTTTGGCCTCTCCACTAGCAATTTGCCGTGCATGCCATTGCTGCAATCAAAGGAACACATTAAGAACTAAAAAAGGCCAATATCATAGTTAAAGTAAAAAGAAGATCCACTCTGCAGACCTCTATTTCCCTCTGTCGCTTCCTCTCTAAGATCTCGTAAGGATCTTCAGGCTCTTTCTCATCTTCAAGCAACTCCTCTTTTGCTGCCTTCCACTGATAAAATGATTAAATAAAGTATAAGAGTCCATAAAAAGAGAAGCGTTGAGAAATGGAGGTGGAATAAGCATTCATGAGATGAATGCATCTTAAGAATAAATTAAGAGGAAAAACAATACCTTATCCACCAAACTGGATACTTTTTTATTAGACCTCAAGGAAGGGGCTGCTGCAATTGACCGCTTTTTATTACGCAAAGCTGAAGAAGAGAAAAGAAGTCTTGAGTATTTTTATAAATACAAGTTGAACCACACAGGTGCAGGTGTTTAGCAAATACTTAACCGCAGTAAGAAAACTGAATAATTAAGAGTTTACAAGAAGGTAGATATTAAGTGAGAAAACTGAAATCAAGATAAATAGCTTGTCATTCATGCATCAAACATGCGATGTGTGATGTCCAACAACCAACTCCAAATATGGCATTAACTTCCCAAATGTAAAAGAGAAGATAATTTGACAAGTAAATAAATCTAAGCATTAAGTCATATGCTCCACAATCTGGACATAGCATGGAATATTTATCAGTATAACATTGACATAGGTACAGACGCCATCAATAGCATCATTTAAGGTCTGAAAAAGAATTGTGATTGCACAATATAATTGAAGGCTTGTACAAGTTTAATAAATCTCTACTAACCAGTAATCATACTGTAATATAAATTTAGTTAGTAAATAGATCCTTATCAACTGTAACTTAACTAACTCATAACCACATAAGTGTCCCAGCAAATTACAGTTATAAATTTTAGGATAGTCATTTGGGATCTGATACATCAGCCCTAACTAAGCTTGTGACCTGTGATGAAAGACAGGAAAAATAATAATAAACAAGGCACTCAATAACATTACCTTTAGATTGGACCTTGTTACCCACTGATGTGGCAGCAACAGTATCAGTTGGTGGCACAGAAACACTCTCTTTTACTGAAGTGGTTGCAGAAGCTTGGATAGTAGCTGATGTAGAAGGAACCTCTATGGATGCCTTATTGGTCTCAGTCTCACCGCCGATAGCAGAACTATTTACATTCAAATTTAATGATGAATTATGGCCTACTTCCATGAAGGGGTCAACAGATACAATTTGTTCAGATGGGAGTGTGTCATAGCTAACAGAAGCTGACACACTCTGAAATAAAGTGGCCTCAACACCACCACTACCTACAGGGACAGAAGGTACTGTTCCATCTTGAAACTGATAATAAGCTACAGGCTCAACAGAGTTAACAATGACAGCAGTGTCACTATATGTAGTAGGAACTGTGTCATAGTAAATTGGTGCATGGGGCACGGCAACTTGAGATCCTTCAGCTTGTCCATATAAACTACTGCTTGGCACTTGAGCAACTGTATGTCCATGATATTCAAAACTAGAATCTGGATATAATAAATTGTATTGATCGGTATAAGAAATCGGTTGCCTGGTCTCTGTGTAGGATGGGAGAGGAGGATATGAGGGTTCAGGAGGCTCATCAGGCGGAGGTGGAGGAATATGTTCATTATCAGGCGGGGGTGGAGGAATATGTTCATTGTCAGGCGGGGGTGGGGGAATCCACTCATCATCTGGAGGAGGTGGAACAGTAAACCCATCGTCTGAAACCAAGGATGGGATTTCAGCAGGTGGATTCTGAATTAGATGCTCAGGAGGAGCAAAATCTACAGGGTTCAATGCAAGCACCGTATTTGTGTTGCCTGAAGAAGTTGCATCTTCAACTTCCATGTCCACATCCATGTCAACATCTTCTGCAGCATTAAACCCATGCTTGTGAGTTAATTCATCACCTAATTGAGCCCCATTGACTTGTTCACTAACTTCTGCACCACTTCCTACACCTCTGGTTGGTGATCCAAATGAAGAAACATGCTCAGCATCTACAAAAGGCACTTTATCACATGGATCTTTCTGGTCTTCTGTTGATGTGTCTACATAAGGAGCAACATCAGAATGTTCAGAAGTAGAAAGAACATTTTTATTTTCAGTTCCATCTGCTTCAGATTCATAACCCATGCTTTCTGGCAATTTGTCCTTTCCACTGAAGGTAGAGACATGAGTTGCCTCAGTTGCTTCCATATGTGCAGATACAGCAATCTTGTAAATTTCATCATTAATCAGACTTTCCAGCCGTTTAAGCTGCTTTTCAGAATGCACCCAAAATGGAAGCAAAGATGAGCCATAGGATGAAAGTGATTTCAAATCAGAAAGTCTGATCTCAATTTCCCAAATATACTTCGATATTAAGTCCTGACCCTGTAGGTGGTCGTTGGACCTGAAACATATACTTCACTTGTTAGAATAAACAAAAACAAAACGGGGAGGGGCAGGAATGACTATGAATTCAGAAATCTTCTCTTTTAAAAAAAAATAAAATATATATATATATATATACCTAGAATCAAATAATTAAAGGTAAAGAGGGGATGTCTTACCCTTGAAATGATTTCAATCTCTCTAACAAATACTCACTCTGTTTCACAAGAAAAGAATGATCAACCGCTGGTTCATGTGTGTACTTCTCAGAACCAGCTCCCAATTCTCTTGAGTTGATAACAGTGCTCCAACTTGAATCCTTCCAAGCTTCAGTTTTGTATGCTTGACTGCAATCATCCGTCTGGTATGTATGCCCATAGACTTCTATCCCATGAGGAATCATATTGGCATCCATTGTCCCTTGAAATAGGTGGGCAGCAGAAGAACCATCTAATATCGCACTTGAAGTGATGTCAGACTCCTCTACAACCACAGGAGCAGTCTCTGCTGTTTCAGTAATAGTAGGAGTTGTCTGACCATTGGTCAATCCAGTCGCCCTGGCCAAAACATCAGGCACTTCCCATGACGTCTCTCCAGTTTCGGTATTCCAGTAATAATAGCGATTACTCTCCTCATGCATTACTATCTTCCAGCCTAAAGTAACATCACTGATAACTTGTACATCAGAAGTTTCAGAAATGGAATTTTGTTCTGTCAAATCCATTTCCTGTTGTAAATCAGCTGATATTGTAGGATCACTTTCTATTTTATCACTGCCCTCCAGATTCAGGGAAACATCAGGTAGAACAGACTCCCTCTCCTTTTCCTGCTGCTTGACCTTCTGACCAATAAGGTCTTCATCAACACTGACATCCATGTCTTTATGATCTTCATCAACTGAATGCTTAACCTGAAAATGAAACATGCCCTTAGCAATCAAGTAAAAAAATTTGCAATGGCAAAGCATTCCATTAAGTAAAGCCAAAAAAAAAAAAAAAAGCCTAGCTTCTCCTTAAACAGTATGCACCTCACTAATATAGGCAGTTTTTCCCTTGGGTGAAGCATATGAAACTGTTTTTTTATCCATGACCAATTTAACAGACCAGTAACATTTGACAAAATTTGAACACTGAAATAAACCAATAACGTCATACTAAAATATTCTATTGGCTGGTATCCAAATTGTAGGCATCACACAGGCAATTCCTGGAAGGTGCAGATTAATTAAATGAACAGAAAAAATTACAATTAGGAGAACTTAAAATCTTTGTAAAAATCACCCAAATTTTCCATGGAAGAATCTATTGGGTAGCATAACATTAGGAAAATGCAGTAACCATATCTGTGGTTATTAGAGTTTAGGATAGATCAGTTAGCTTTTAAAACATAATTAAGCAATGGACATTCTTTTCCTTTCTTTATTTAACTGGTAACTTATACACACACCCAGTGTGTCTTAAACTCACAACCTCACCCTCCACCTTGCTCTTACATCGGAAGGAAGTGCCTTTCGAGCTAGAGATCATTGGCAATGGATGTTCTAATACTGTCATAAATTCATAATAGCTCAAATTTGTAAATCTAATGAAATAAACAAAAGCTCCAGTAACCACTGATGGGAATTGGATTTTCACATATGGCAATACTCTTTGCATGTGTGCGTGTGGAGAGAGAGAGAGAGAGAGAGAGATTTAATACAAAGGTATATAGGAATCATAAATGAGCTAAGACTAATAGCCAATCTGCTCAAGAGAGCTTGCTATGAGGGTTTTCCTTCACTCATGGGAAGAACCAAAGAGCAATCCTTCAGTGGACAAAAGTAGTAAAGAGTCCGTTAATTACCTCATCATTAGGTGAGGAGCTTTCCACATTGGCATGATTTAGTCCTTTACTTGGTTCCTCATCATGATTAAGCCCTTTATTTGGTTCCTCATCAAATTCTTCATCACTATATTGCCCAAGCAATTGCAGAGGATTCGGAGGTTGCTGACCTGAAAAGAAAATACTAGCATGTCAGAAACTTCCAATATCGTTAATCGTCTACTTATTATAAAAATTATATCTGAAATTAAACAAACAGATGCCAGGAATATTCAAGTAAATATAAAAAAGATTGCTCTCAACGTCAGGGAAGACAAAAGGTTGTGTAAAAAGGCACAAATTAAATTCAACATGAACATTTATGATCCTATTCGTCCCAGCCACCTGTTACACATTGGATAAAACTGTTAGTGGGGCAAAAAGCAAATAAAGCCAGAGACATACGAACCGATAGAACAAAATTTCTGTCGAAACCTCCAAAATGCTTCGATGCTGCCAACAAGGGCACAACGATTGGGAGACATTCATAATTTCACATTGGCAGGGCCCGACCTGATCTGAGATGAATGCTCCCAAGACCACAGCCACCCTACAGTCTGAAAACAATTTCTTGGGGGCAAACAACATAACAAGTCTTGTACATATAGTTCCATATATCCACCAAAACAATGTTGAGCACTCAATTCCTTTCTACATAGTCCTTTTGAAGAAAACCGACGGAACCCACCTGAAGAAGTTGGTGAATTGGGTAACCCATCACGATGTTTCGAATCTTTATCACCTCCAACTTCATCATGTTCAGTGGAGCCACCCAAATCTCCTAGGAAAGCCAAAAAAATTAGCACAAAATTAAAAAGTCTATTTTTCCCATAAACAAACCAGTGATGTTTCATAATTACCAAAAACATTACAGATCATCACTAGTGGCACCAAGTAAACAACTAATACTTAATACAGTAAGCCTTTCAAAACAAAACCACAATTTTTCAAAAGACCACTTCCATTTTTTTGCCTTTAAAGTACACTTATACAAAGTTATTCAATACAACTAGGTAACCATCTAGCCGTAACCATCTAGCCCTATCACTCTTGTTGATTATTTTTGGCATGGACCCTGAATAAAATACAGCACATCCCTTCAATTTTCTTAAACAAAACTATCAATTTCACTACAGAAACCAATGTTTCCTTTTTTGCAAGAAATTTTTTCTCTAATCATCTGTTTAATAAATGCAAAATGAAAACCTCAAAATTAAAGTTAATTTCATTTCCTCAAAAAGCTAAACATATCAAAAGGTGTATTTCAAATCATTCAGGCCAATCAGACAATTTACAAACATATTGATTGTAAAGCCGCTTATAAGTATACTCATGAGGGTTATATAAACACACATGAATTTGATCAAAAACGAAACCCTAAAAATTGAAAAAAAATCACACGCGCGCACACATTCTATGAATGCCTTAAAAAAGGGCTTTACAAAAACCTATATGAATTTGATCAGAAATGTAACACAACAAAGCCACAAACTGAAAATTTGACAAATTATATATAGAAATACACATATATGTACCCTCACATGAGCTTACATATGAGCTTTCCACAAACATATATAAAATTTTATGAGAAGCTAAACACTAACAACACCACAAATCAAAAAAATCAAACCAATCCGACATATATACAAATATATATAGCAACACACACTGACATGCCCTAAGATAAGCTTACACATTAGCTTCACCAACATATCAGAAACAAACCCTAACAAAACCACATGCAGAAATATAGAACAAATCCTACATATGTACAAATATATATATATATATATATATATACACACACATATATACATATAGCAGTACACACCTATATGCCTATGATAAGCTTGCACATGAGCTTTACACGAAAAAAAAAAAAAAAAAGTATGAATTTTTATCAGAAACGAAACACTAACAGAACCACAAACCGAAAAATTGACCAAATACTACATATATACAAATACATATTGCAATACACACCTATATACCCTATGATAAACTTACAGGTGAGCTTTACATAAACACACATGAATTTTTATTAGAATTTGAAACCAACAAATGAAAAATCAAACAAAATCCAGTACACATTAACATAGCAACATATATACGTACACGAAAAACGAAACCCTAACAAAACCACAAACCAAAAAAACCGAAATACAAATGCATAGCAATACACACCTACGTACTAAAATAAGCTTGCACATGAGCTTTACACCAACAAGTAAGAATTTTGATCAGAACCGAAACCACAAAATGAAAAATCAAACAAATCCAACACATATTACACAGCAACATACATACATACATTCAATTTCATCAAAAACGAAACCCTAACAAAACCACAAACCAAAAAAAATCGAAATACAAATGCATAGCAATACACACCTACGTACTAAAATACGCTTGCACATGAGCTTTACACCAACAAGTAAGAATTTTTATCAGAACCGAAACCACAAAATGAAAAATCAAACAAATCCAACACATGTTACACAGCAACATAACACATGAAATTTCATCAAAAAAGAAACCCTAACAGAACAAAAACTGAAAGAATCGAATAAATTCTCTTTAAATTTGGTCAGAAACGAAACCCTAACAGAACCACAAACTTCAAAACTCGAAAAAATAATCCTCTTTATACACATACATACATACATACATACATACATACATATATATATAGAGAGAGAGAGAGAGAAAGTACCAGGGGGTTCCGCGAAGAGATCGAGCTTGACGCGGCGACCGGCGTTGTTGAGAGCGGCGAGGCGGCGCTCTTTTCTCTTCCCCATGGATTTGCTTTTGGTTTCAGAATTCAGACTCTAATCAGAGTATCGTATGCGATTCCAATCTCATATAGTCTTCGTCTTCGTCTTCGTTGCTTTGCTTTGAGAATTTTGGTTTCGTTTCGCTGTGAGAGAGAGAGAGAGAGAGAGAGAGAGAGCTAGTGGTGCTTGGTGAAGAGATGGTTTGGGTTTCTCTACGGTTCGTTATCCGCTGATGCGTACGGGTTTGGGCTTCCAAGGCCCAGTTTTGTTATTCTAAAAATTGGGCTTCATTGCTTTGCAACTCTTACGATGGGCTTAATTAAACTGAACCAAACGGCTTATAAACAGCTCGATATTAATTTGTGTATATTCATTCACGTTCATTATTAGTAAATGACTAAAAGTTGAGCTCAAGTATAAAAGTGTGCTCATGAACAAGTTTATGAATATGAAACTTGATTAAAATGTGTATGGACACAATTTGAGGTCCAGGTCCAAAGACGAACTAGACATTGGTCTAGTGAGCCCACAACAATAAATTTATAAAAAGTGGGTTGAAGAGTTAGGTTCAAACAAGATTACTAACGGCTAATATGGACTTTAACAAACGATCATGTAAAAACAATACATGTGCAACTAAATAAATGTCAAACCCGAGGAAGTCATTATTCATGTAAATCACTATTGCACGTCTACAAGTATAATTCTGACTGATCCCATCTTTTCTTTTCCTCTTTTTTCTCCTCCTCCTTCACAGGGGGGTCTTTTACATTATATAGTCCCCTACAGATCATCTTAATCATACACTTGTCAACCATTTGGGCTGCTACTTGAGTACTTGTCCCATCAGCCACCTTCTTTGGCCTTCTGTGAGTTGTAGTTGCCAATGCAACATTGTTCAGGGGTCTTTTCGACATAAATACGGTCAGGAAAGTGGTTGTTGGGCATTTAATGTGATGGTAGCAACTTTTCTACTAGATATTTCTGGGCTCTTATTGTCTTTGCACGAGTCTGAGTTTCATCTTTTTCGTAGGAACTTTTTGGGAAGTCACCCACGCTGCTTGAGTACGTTTCTGACCGATGTTTACCGTATCCAAGAAGGGGTAAGGTCCTTGGACTATATCCCTCCGTTCTTTCCTTATACGACTCTCAACTTTGGGGCTTCTCACAATCGTGTGCTCCTCCTCGGAAATATTCACGTCCTCGAATAAGCCCAAAACCCAATATATAAATTTGGGCTTTTACCCCCACAAAATATATATAATATTAAATATTTATATTTTAAAATATTTAAAGTACATTTAAATATATTTGAAATTGGATTTTATAATTTGTGAACAAATTTATAAGATATCAAATTATTAGTTGTAATTTATTAATAATATAAATATTTCATTTTATGATAGGTATATATAATATCTAACAATACAAGATTAGCGAATTTAATGTTAATAAGTACACAAATAAAAATCATTTTATTCAATTAACTCAAAGAATATAGCTACAATTTAATTGTTAATTATTAATATAAATATGTAATAATTTAAGCTATATTTTAATTATTAATTATTAGAATATATATGTTAAAGGGCTAAAAAAATTTATCCTAATGTTTACTATATATAGGAAATGAATTTGCTAATCCAATAGCTCGCAATCAAGCTTATTTGTTAATAAAATGAATCAAACTTGAACATGTAATCTCGTTTCGTACTAAACTCAAACTCAACTCATGATCAAAATAAAATTAAAAGAAAATTCTTGAACTTTTAATTATCGATTTGCTCAACTCATTTATAGCCCTACATTTAACCTTTAAAAAAATAATGTTTTTTTTTTTTTTTGGCTGCTGAATTCTATTTTTATAATTGGCCTCTCAAGTCTCAACTCTGCTCATAAACCTTTTTTTTTTTTTTAAATAAAAGTCCATTTTTTCTAGTTACTATGAATGTTTTTAATTTTCACTACTGTTCTTATAGTTATAAATAATTTAATTCTAAAAATAATTGCCCACCACCACTTCTAAGTTTATTTCTATCACTCTTCTACGGTGAAGAATTTTTTGTATCTTTAAATTTTGATATTTTAATTTCATCATATTATATTCCTTAAATTCTGTTAATGTATTTTTAACTATTTAAAGTGGATTTATTTTATAAATTAAAAGGATGAGACCATCCATTTTTTTTTTGTAAAGTAAAAAATAAAACTGTCAAATCCTACCTTTTTTTTCCCTATAATTGAATATGTAACTGAAGGCTTATATATGGCACTTGGTTGTTTTTTATTTGACTTCCCAGTTTTTTGCTGCGGGTATGTTTATGATATCTATTTTTCACCAAAAAAAAAAAAAAAACTAAAATTGTTATTGTAGGGGTATTGAGCCCAGAAGTTCATTATCCATTTGTATATTGGGCCTATGACCCAAGCCGAGGACAAGGTTTTGTCCGAAAAGAAGGAATCTTTGTCAGAAGAGACTGTGCTAGTAAACAAAGAAGTTAGTTTTGGTCATAATAGCTCAACAGGATGAGCCGAGGATAAATGCATCCTCGGTGGACCAAGGCCGAGGTCCGAAGAGGTAGTCTGCCACCTAAGGTAACATTCTGGGAGATTCTATTAGTGCAGATAAGTATTGTAAATACATTAGACAGGGAAGTGTATTAAAATATCTAAAGAGAAAGTTGCTACCTCCGCATTAAATGCAGCACTGCAGCTAATTCCCTGACCGCATTAATGTGGAAGTGATACCTTAACAGTGTATTTCAACCTTACAGCTACTACATAAAAACTTATAGGAAGTGCTAATGGGACAAATATCAAGGGAAAAACATCTCGCATGCACGAGAAAGGTAGGGGTGAAAAGGAAATATAATATAAAAGAAGGGAGAGGAAATGAGACAAAGGGATCAAGAATTCAAGGGAGAAACTCTGTAGAATTCTAGAACCAAACTTGTAAACGGACTTGAGTATAATATATAAGAACAGACCTCCTCAGACTTTGCCGAGGACAATTTTTTTTCAATACAACCCTGTTTCCTTTCATTCTCTTATCATTTGAACCCCTTCTATTGTCTGTTTGATTAACTAAAGCTTAGTTTTCCTATCCACTCTCTATAAATTCTTTGTTTTGGGCTTTCTGGGCCTAAATCTATCCACGTAGTGGGCTGGGAATTCAAAACTAGTCCTTACAATTATTAATTTTGCTATAAAAGTTTTACATAACAATTTATATGACTGATGCCACATAGATAACATAATAAATACTTTCTTTTGTTTAAAATTTGATAATTTATAAAACTTTTTTTTTTGATACATTGTTTGTTAAGTTAAATGAGTTTCAAGCCTCTTGACTTCAATTTATAGAACTTAGAGGTTAAGATTTGTATGCTAAAGAAAAATTGCATGCTAACTTTATATGATGGGTTCCATGTCAATAACATACTTTTGTTTTATACCTCTTGACTTCAATTTATAGAACTAGAGGTTAAGATTTGTATGCTAAAGAAAAATTGCATGCTAACTTTATATGATGGGTTCCATGTCAATAACATACTTTTGTTTTATACATAAAATTGATTTATCAATAATATCTTTATTGATAAGAGATATGGGGTTCAACTCTGCTCACACAAAAAATTAATTAATATCTTGGTCCAATAATAGAGTTATCTTCAGTAACGAACGCTATAAATTGAATCTCTTTCTTTAAAAAAAAAAAAAAAAAAATTCCTTAAATCACTCCTGTGATAAAATCAGATTGAATTTATTGAAGTGGGTCCATTCATGGAAATTAATTATTAAAGCTTGGATGACAATAATAGCATAGTATATTCTAGTGGGAGTTAGGGAGTAACAGCCTTATGGGTCCACCACATTTTTCAAGCGAAGAGCTGGTTGGTAGAATCCAAGAATTTGAGCTTACTTAACCATGGTTATCCAAAAAGAACAGGAATGTGATACTACTTGCAAGTTGCAAGCAACCGATCTTTTTCATTAACACCAGGCACACTTCAAATTGTAGCTAAGCAATTCCAAGTGCGTTGTTGTCATTGTCTTGTGGAAAGTGATATAAAGTCCCAAAAAACAAAACCAAGATGTGGTCATCAAAAAGTATATTTGTACATCAATTGAATAAAGATGAGAGAATCTCGCCTCCTCAAAAAAAAAAAAAAAAAATGATAAGAGAATCTCTGTAAAAAAAAAAAGTGAAAATATTTAAATAAACACTCTTTATTTTTCAATATTGTGAAAGTCTATTATTTGTTCCTTAATTTTTAAGTTATCTATATCGATCGTACAAAGAAAATTATTTCAAGTACTTGTCAACCTTGTGGCTTTTTATTACGTATTGAAACTGCCAACATTTTTTCCTTCTAATGCTTCAAATAAAATAAATATAAAAACTTCTTCAAGAAATTAAATATATACCCCCACAAAAACATTAAATCCTCAACGACCAACAACTGTCATATATATGACCTCTCTTACCCTATATCATGCTAGCTTTTGAAAGCTCTAGTTTTTCTATTGACTATAGCAACTTAAGTGCAACAAATAACAAACTCCAAATAGGTGATGCATGGTGGCCAAAATGGGGTTTTACTCATTTTTTACAAACTTTACAATAAAATGCTCATTGTCTGAAATTATTTAGAGATATGTCCCTATTTTGAAATTCGATTTTTAGAAAATCGAGTTTCAATGTAAAACTCGATTTTATAAAATCGAGTTATATCTAAATAAAACTTTTTTTTTTAAATTAATAATAATAATAATTTGTGGAACTTGAGTTCATAGAACTTGAGTTCCACTTGAATATTTTCAAGGAACTTGAGTTCCATGAACTTGAGTTATACACTAGAAACTTGAGTTCCACAATTTTTTTTTTTTAAGTTTTATTTCGCTATAACTCAATTGTTCAAAAATCGAGTTTTACATTTGAAATTCGATTTTTAAAAAATCGAGTTTCAAAACATGAACATATCCCTAAATGAATTCAAACAGTGGGCATTTCACTAAAAAATTTGTGAAAAATGGGTATTTTGCCATTTTTGGCCGATGCATGGTTGATTTCTATTCTCTAAACAACTTCTTCTAAATAATAGTATAAGCATTCAACTTTTCTTCCCCCTCAAAAAAAAAAAAAAAAAAAAAAGAAAAGGCATTCAACTTTTCTTATGTTGCTACATCCTCTTGAAAAATCTAGTTTTCCTAAAGAGTTTATGTGGAAGCACTAAATGTTAATTTTTTTTTCTTAAAAGTTTATATTGTTCTGCCACATCAAATTTTTTAAATTCTAGCTTCCTTAACTCACCATTTTGATTTTGAGAGTTGCAAAGAGTGTTCCTTGTTAACATTTCACACCAATTAAAACTTACGTATTATGAGTTTTATTGGGCTAAAACAACCGATCACTAACAAATTGGCTACAATTTAAATGGTATTCCATCTCAATTAGTAGAGTGTAGACATCTAGAGTAGTAGCTCAATGGTTAGAATTTTGATACAAGGGTTGATCTTGATTTTGATCAACGCGTCACTAATTTAGTTTAAGAATCATATTGTCTCCCATCATTTAAAAACGTCAATGTTTTCAGTAGGATTGAGATCAGGCTATGACTCAACTTATTTCCCATCATCTAAATCCTCATGCATGGGTGCATTCTTTTGTTTTACCTTTTATTTATTTATTTATTGAATGCATGGGTGCTTCTAACTCATAATTTTTTTCTCATCATCTAAATCCTCATGCATGGGTGTTTTTTTTTTTTTTTATTTGAATGCATGAGTGCTTCTAACTCATAACTTATTTCCCATCATCTAAATTCTCATGCATAAGTGCTTTTTTTTTTTTTTTTCTTTGTTACCTTTTTTTTATTTATTGAATGCATGGTAGCTTTAACTCATAACTTATTTCCCATCATCTAAATCCTCATCTTTCATATATATATATATATATATATTTTTTTTTTACATTTTTTTTAATTGAATGCATGGGTGGTTAGGTCATAACTAATTTCCCATCATCTAAACCCTCATGCATGGGTGCTTTTTTTTGATTGAATGCATGGGTGCATCTAGCACATTAATTTTATGTAGTAATTAATGCATGCGTATATGCTGTGCGCGTTGACAGAGATCAGAAGACCCATATCAAAAAAACATGGACTGTGGTCCATTGGTCATTTTTGGTCCAAGGACAACAAAACACAATTAAGCCAAAATCCTTTGTCTTCTCTCACATTCCTAAAACGACACCGTCTCACCTTGTTCCCATATTATCACTCTCTGCAAAAATCAAAATTTTCCCGTCAATTTTTTTTTTTTTTTTAACCCATCAATTATTACCCAAAAAAAATTAATAATAAATAATATATTCCCATCAACATCCTCATGTTAACGTATATAATAATTTTTATTTTTATTTTATAAATATTTTTTTATTATATATATATATATATATATCCAGCTCATATTCCCATCTCCACCATTTCACGTTCATCACCTTCGCCAAAAGATTTGATAAAGCTAAAGCGAGGTGTACAGAGATTGTATCAAACCCAAAAACTCAATCACAGAGCTTTGAGTTCCTTCACTCTACGCGGTCTCTCAAAACAAAAACAAAAAAGGTTAGTCGCTTTATGCAAAGTATGTTTCGCCGTTTGGTTGTCGAGAAAGAGTGGCAAAAATCAAAGAAAATTTGGTTTCAATTCGTTTTTTTTTTTTTGGTTTCTGTATTGAATTTCTGAAAGAACTGTTAAAAAAGATCGAAGCTTTATTGTTTTTTGAGATTGAATTGGTATGTGGAATCGGATTATGTTTCTGGGTTTTGTTTGATTTTTGAAAAGATTGGATCTCAGATCGGATCTTTGCGTATATGCTTGTTTTCTGGGGGCATTTGGATCGGTTTAGATGATTGTAGAAGCTAAAATGATAGTGGGATTTGAATTTGTGATTGTCCCATTGTTAAATTTTCTTGTTAATTGATATTCACGATGCAATTTATGTGTAATTTGATACCTGTAAATCTAATTGCGGTGTTGTTAATCATTTTGTGCTGTAACTATGGGTTGTGGTGCTCTAAATGAAGAGAAATGTGGTGTTTTTTTGGTTGTTTTGGTTAAAATCGGGTCGTTGTTTAATGACTTTTCGCATATGTGAATGCAATTGTGTGTTGTTTTTGGTCCTTTGTGTGATTCAGCTCTGGTTTTTTGGGCAGTAGTGAGAAATTTATGTTTTTTGAGCTGAAAATTTTCTGTGCAATGTTGCTAAACATTACAGTGAGGAGGAAATTTTGGATTTAGGAAAGCGGAAATTTTGTTACCACTTGAACTAGGGCACTTAGACAATGGTGCAATCTTTGCTTCTTGTATGACTCAGGTCCTTTGTATTATTCAGTGTTTAGTTTTGTGCAGTAATAAAAAAAATATAGGGTTTGAGCTAATGCAATGTTGCTAAATATAACAGTGTGGAAGAGCTTTTGGATTTATGGAAGATTTGACAGGAAAATGCTTATTTTTATATTATGTTTAGTCCAAGATTATTTTATTACTGTTTGGACTGGGGCACATAAACAATTGTGTGAGCTATGTTTGTTGTATGATTTAGGATATCTTGCTGTATTAATTTATGTCGCAATGAACATTTAATTTCATTTGTGGGAATAGGTGTGAACTGCTCCAGTTTCTACCACTTTTGTTATTTGCACTTGGGACAGCAGAAGCTGGAAATGGTTAAAAGGTTTGTTCTGCTCTTTGCCTGCATATGGAGCCTTTTAATGAGTAGAGAGTAACCTAAATAAAATTTCTTACACTTTACTCTTTTGAAACAGGTATGGAGTGTATTGATTTGCAGAAGATAACATGTTGCAGTGCATAGAGGGATTAAAGCATTTAGGTGCTTCCCTATTGCGGTGTTGTGATCTTGATTTATATAAACAGTCGAGAGGCCTTGAAGATCCCGAACTTCTTGCGAGGGAGACAGTGTGTATGCTATCAAATCTATTCTTTGCTTTTCATGACATTACTTATCTTTCAAATGTATTCCAATTAATAATTTTTTAACAACCATCGATAAAAAATTATTTTTGCAATTAAAGCCAAGTTAAGAATGGTGCTGGTATGATTTTGTATCTTGTTTTAATTTTACCTGCATATCTTGCCAACAAGCTCCAGCTCAAATTGCACCTCCTCCCCTTGCAAGATCAAGGTGGAGGTTGAGGCCATGGGTTCAAAATCCACTTGGTGTTTATGTAACTTACAAATATTTATAAATATAACGTCTTTAATTTTCTTGTAATTTAACCGTCCTCTTTTCAAAAGAACTATAGAACCATTCTACTGAAGAGTATTGTTATTTTTCTTCCTGGATGCTTTAGTGATCTTTCTAATTTTTCTTCCTGGATGCAGTCAGTGTAAGTGAAATAGAGGCACTTTATGAGCTCTTTAAGAAGATCAGCAGCGCTGTAATTGATGATGGGCTGATTAACAAGGTCTGTATGTGTCTTATTTGGACTACCTATGCTCTAGGCATATACTTGTTCACATATTTGGAGTGGACATGTCTTTGTGGTACTGCACCTTTACATGAAAATAATGATCCACCCCTTTCCATAATCAGTTTATGGCTCTTTTCTACTTATTGGGAAAGAAAGTAAAAAAAAAAGGTTAATAGCTCTTTTCTGATATTTACCTTTAATAACTTGTTGCAGGAAGAGTTCCAATTGGCATTATTCAAGACAAACAAGAAAGAGAGCCTATTTGCTGATCGGGTAACCTACCTTTTTTTCCTCTTTAACAAACTATTTTATCGTTGCACAGAGTAAAGCTACCGTAGAAGTTGTCTGTACAGTATTTTATTCATTCAGCTGCTGTTTGTGTATCATATCAACTGTAGTTCTCATCGCAGGTATTTGATTTGTTTGATACAAAGCACAATGGAATACTAGGTTTTGAAGAGTTTGCACGTGCTCTCTCTGTTTTTCATCCAAATGCACCTATTGACGATAAGATTGAATGTATGTGGTTTGGGATTCAATAAATTCTCCTTTTTCTATTTTTTTTTTTGTTCTTTAAGTAAAAAATATGGTCATGATAAAATAATTGTGACACACATGGAATGGATTAGAAGAGAAAATTTGCAATCATTTTTTGATTTTTCAGCTATACATCTGCCTAGTAATTTCTTTTATGCTAACTCCTTAATGTCTTGTTCCAGTTTCTTTTCAACTGTACGATCTCAAGCAGCAAGGTTTTATTGAGAGACAGGAGGTAAATATTTCTTAAATGAATGATTTCTAAAATTGTAGATTTGGTTTTTTTTCAAATTCTGTGTTCTTTGTAGGTGAAGCAAATGGTAGTGGCTACACTTGCTGAATCTGGAATGAATCTTTCAGATGATGTTATAGAAAGTATTATTGACAAGGTGCTCAGTGAACCTTATTTAATTAACCTATTATTTTGTTGTATCATTATCACTGTCACTTGTTGCTTAAAGGAGGTGTAGTTGTTTCAGCATTGCTTGTTGCAAAAACACATGGATGTTATCAAAATTAACTGTTAAAGTATTGCTTTATGAACTAATGGAGCTTCTCTTTTTTCCCTGCTTTTCCAGACCTTTGAGGAAGCTGATACAAAACATGATGGGAAGATTGACAAGGAAGAGTGGAGAAGCCTTGTTTTGCGACATCCATCTCTCCTGAAGAATATGACCCTTCAATACCTGAAGTAAGTCATGAATCTATCCTTTTTTGTTTTTCTAACTTTTTGTTCGATTACATTTGAAAGGGTCATGAGAGCCATAATAACTAATAAAGACTAATTTGAAAGACATTTTCTTTTTTTTACCAGATAAGTGACACATTTGAAAGACATAATCAAGTTTGATCTGAGAGGACTCTTGCAAGCATAAAAATTTTTAGACATTGAACTCTTGAACCACTTGTGAATAAATAGGATCCTAATTGTGCATCTGCAATTCTATGCTTCCACTATGTGATTTATGTGAATTGAACTTTTAGAAGCTTTTCTTTCTTTAACCTCAGGAAACCTTTTAAATTAATCATTTTACCTTTCATGACAACTGATATACCTCATTATGTCAGATTGCTGATTATGATCTTATTTCATTTTTTTTGAGCAGAGACATTACCACAACATTCCCAAGCTTTGTGTTCCATTCACAAGTTGATGATACCTGAACTCGAGATTTGCGCTGAAATTCAGCAGATTTTGTCATGGTTGGTTTGCTTCAAGACATTATGGCCCTCTTATACGTTAGGGAGCCTAGAGAAAGGTTTTGCATCGTTTTGGCTTTGGGTGTGAGGTTTTTTTGTCGTGTGTATTTGTATTCAGTGACTAGGTTCTCTCTTTTTTCTGGATGTATGAGGTATGTGGGATTTTATCATGGACCTTGCAGGTATAATGGTTTATGGTTGTGCTTTCCAGACAAAAGATTTCAATGGTGTGAAAAAATTTGTAAGCAACAAACAGAATCCTTCAGGGGTTCTCAAAAAAAAAAAAAGAATTCTTCAGGGGAAGAACTCTCTATTGGTGCAATTTTATTTATTCAGAGTATTGGATGAATGGCCTATGGAGAATGTTTACTTGCACGAAACCATACATGGCAGATCTAAACCATTTTCCACAAACCTGTTATAATTCAACTGAGACTAAACTGAATTTAATATTCAACCTTAAAACTTAAAAGGTGGAAATTCTGTACTTGGACAAATTTGAAAAAGTATACCGGCAATAGAAAGATAGAATTAATTTCTTTCAATTGCCTTCAGAGATTGTAACTTAAATTTGAATGAGATGAGACGGTATATTTCAACCTGAATATAATGGCATGTTATACACTAATACTGATTGCAGCATCTAGAATTAAAATAAGCCAACAAGACATTCATAAACCTTATAATGAGCAAGTTAAAGAGAGCAGCTAGCAGTGATTTGTCCTGTTTGTGGATTCTGGCAAAGGGGATGTTAGCCCTCGAATCAAGTTCCTAAACAAGGGTGTTAAGAGAATCTACTCGATAAAGAGATTCCATTCTATGTCGGTAAAGTGGGAAATTCCTACAGCCTGGCTAGTAGTTACTATTTAAGGAAAAAGGACTGAACATTTGGAAAAGAAAACGGTCTGCCACTACCAAATCTTTCCAATCAGCAGTGGGAATAGATTCCAAGACATAACCCAACTTACATATTGCCTTTGATTAACTCAGATTCTGAGTTCATTCCTTTTATTGCAAACGAAAATGCAAAGAAAAGAACCTGCCTTTGATATAAACTCAGATTCTGAGTTCATTCCTTTAATTGCAAAAGAACATGCAAAGACAAGAACCTGATGAGTGTGCTGATACAGCAACTGTAGTCCCATAAAGATTGCCTGACAACTAAATAGGGAATTCCACAATCGTCCAAAAAGAAGATAAGCATGTTCATATGCACAAGAAGGCAGTCCCACATTGTTGTGAGAAACCAACTTGAGATAATTAACGCTATGGATCCGGACACTACACGTAACGTCACAAGATTCAAACGCGTGATTGATTTCCCAAGGGGGGAAAGAAACGCAAGGAATAATATACAGCTACGAGTCTTCGATTTTACAATTAGAAGTAAATATTCAAAAACATGTCAAAGTAGTCTAAACTCATGATCCCACAACAAAGGGACCGATGACCCTGCAAAATTAGAGTGGGAAGTAACATTGATCCCAAATTCCCAATGCTATATAAATAAGACAATGCAGGTATTTTTTTTAACCAGCTAAATAAGACCATAATAATTTTGAAACATCAAACTGGATTAAAGTTTAAACTCAACTAGACAAAAAAACCCCACCAATCTTAAATACCTGACACGATCAAAAGAGCTATATCCAAAAGATGACGCATCAAAGCAATAGCAAAAAATTGTTCAGATACTCCCCTAAGAGGGACTAAAGAGAATATATAACTAAAATAAACCATGACCACCGAAACTAATATGTTAAATTGCTAAATTTAATCAACTTCCTCCATCTTGCTGCCCTCAGCATCAGCATCAGCATCAGCTTCCTCCAATGCGGGCATCTCAGCATCACCATCACCAGCTTCCTCATCAATGCTCAAACCGAGTTTCAGCATCCTGTGGATCCTGTTGCCGAAGGTGTTGGGTTCGTCAAGGCTGAAGCCTGAGGTGAGGAGGGCAGTCTCGAAAAGCAGGAGAACAAGGTCCTTCACTGATTTGTCATTCTTGTCAGCATCAGCCCTCTTCCTGAGCTCCTCCATGATAGAGTTCTCAGGGTTGATCTCCATGGTCTTCTTGCTTGACATGTAGCCAGCCATGCTGCTGTCCCTCAAAGCCTGTGCCTTCATGATTCTTTCCATGTTGGCAGTCCATCCATACTCACCAGTCACTAAACAGCAGGGAGAATCGACAACACGGTCAGAAACCACAACCTTCTCAACCTTGTCACCCAAAACATCCTTGATCACCTTGCAGAGACCCTCAAACTTCTCCTTCAACTCTTCCTGTCTCTTCTTCTCATCTTCATTCTCATCAAGTTTCAAACCTTCCTTGGTAGCAGAAACAAGCTTCTTGCCCTCAAATTCCTTAAGCTGACCAACAGCATACTCATCAATAGCATCAACCATGTACAGAACCTCATACCCCTTCTTCTTCAGCTTCTCAAGGAATGGAGAGTTCTCAACAGCCTTCTTGCTCTCACCAGTGATGTAATAGATGTCACTCTGGCCCTCCTTCATCCTGGTCACATAGTCCTTCAAGCTGGTCATCTCATCACCGCTCTTGGTGGAGTGGTAGCGGAGCAACTCAGCAAGCTTTGTTTTGTTTGTGGAATCCTCGTGGATACCAAGCTTGAGGTTCTTAGAGAAAGCCTCATAGAACTTAGCATAGTCTTCCTTGTTCTCAGCAATCTCAAAGAAGAGCTCAATGCACTTCTTAACCAAATTCTTGCGGATGACCTTAAGGATCTTGTTCTGCTGAAGGGTCTCCCTTGAAATATTGAGAGGAAGGTCCTCAGAATCAACAATACCCTTAACAAATCCAAGGTATTCAGGGATCAGCTCCTCACAGTTATCCATGATAAATACACGACGAACATAGAGCTTAATATTGTTTGGCTTCTTCCTTGTGTCAAAAAGATCAAAAGGTGCCCTCTTTGGTGCAAAGAGGATAGCCTTGAACTCAAGCTGACCTTCAACTGAGAAGTGCTTCACTGCCAAGTGCTCTTCCCAGTCATTTGTAAGGCTCTTATAGAAAGCAGCATATTCTTCCTTTGTAATCTCCTCAGGCTTCCTCATCCAGATGGGTTTTTGTTTGTTCACCAAAGACCACTCATGGGACACCTCCTTGATCTTCTTCTTCTTTTTTTCTTCTTTCTCCTTCTCTTCATCGATCTCCTCAACCTTACCCTCCTCATCCTTCTTCTCTTCCTCATCCTTTTTCTCTTCCTCATCCTCATCATCAGAAATTTCCTTTTCAGTGGTCTTCTCAATCCAAAGGGAAATTGGGTAGCTAATAAACTCGGAGTGCTTCTTGATCAAATCCTTCAAGCGGCGCTCCTCAAGGTATTCAAGCTGGTCTTCCTTGAGGTAGAGAGTAATCTTGGTACCTCTACCAAGGACCTCACCAGAGTTGTCTCTGGTAACAGTGAATGACCCACCAGCTTGTGACTCCCACACATACTGCTCATCATCATTGTGCTTTGTGGTGACAATAACCTTCTCAGCAACAAGGTATGCTGAGTAGAAACCAACACCAAACTGACCAATCATGCTCACATCTGCCCCCGCTGCAAGGGCTTCCATGAACTCCTTGGTTCCAGACCTAGCAATGGTACCCAAGTTGTTCACCAAATCTGTCCAAACACAAATTATAAAACCATGAATAACCTAATCATATAATAAACACAAAAACAATGCATCATTCACAACAAACTCAAACCAAGAACTTACCAGCTTTAGTCATGCCAATACCACTGTCAATAATGGTCAGGGTATTGTTGGTCTTGTCAGGAATGATGTGGATGAAAAGCTCTGGTTGACCATCTAGCTTGCTCTTGTCGGTCAAGCTCTCAAATCGAATCTTGTCAAGAGCCTAAACATAGTACCAAAAAGATATTAAAACCCATGTTCTAAAAATAAATCAACAATCATAATCAATAGACAACCAAAACATAGTCCCCAAATAGAGATTCATAGTCAAGTTCTAGACTGTATCTACAATCATAATGTATATTTGACAAAATCAAAACAAAACGTCATTGAAGTTCAAATACAAAGAAAAACAAACAAAAGAAGCCCACTTTTATTAAGTAATTCCTAAAACCCCCAAAAAAAATATTCATATATAATCCGATTGGGCTCTTATAAAATCAAAAATCCCAGAAATTTTAACATAGAAACATGTATAAGAATCCTAAACAGATTAAAGCCATATACATAATAACCCAATTAGACTTCTTTTTTTTTTTTTTTTTTTTTTTCTGGCAGCTACTACAGTTTTAATATTTTCCCAATAGTAGCAAACATGAACAAGAAACAAATTTAGTAATCCCATACAGATAGATATCACAAAATCTCATTATACCCATTATAGCTTTGGCATATCAATCGTCAAAAAATTCATTCAGATGCCATTACTAACATATCACACGCATATAAACGCAAAAAGAAACAAAATTTTCATCCTTTTTTATGATATTCCAAATACTTTTAGGCATAAAACTAAACCAATGTATGAGAACCATAGTGGATCTATATTCATGGTCTACTACAATATCACAATAAACAAATATAAACAATAAAAAAAATCTACGAATCGAAAATCAAACACAGAGGCACGTTATCATATAATCAGTAAAAAGACGAAACTTTTTGAACGAAAGCAAGAGATAGAGAGAGAGAGAGAGAGAGAGAAAAAGGAACATACATCAGAGGCATTGCTGATAAGCTCACGGAGAAAGATCTCCTTGTTGCTGTAGAAAGTGTTGATGATCAAACTCAACAACTGGTTGATCTCAGCCTGGAAAGCAAACGTCTCAGTATCCGCCATTCTCTCTCTCTAAAAAAATAAAAACCCAAAACTTGTTTTTCAAAGAAGAAGAGGAAGAAGACGAAGCGAGTTTCTCTGAGATTCAGAAGAAAGAGGAGGAATAGAGTGTATTCAAAGGGCGTTGTGAGATGGGTTTTATATAGTGAGCTCTACTAGGGTTTCTAGATCCTTCTATTTTAATTTTTTTTTTATTTTTATAAACAATTATTTGTAATTATTAAAGATGTTTTTTTCTTTTGGTTTTTTTTAGAGGGAGACTCGGGCGGTCTACGGTGGGGTATTGATTGGGTTACCTGTAGGGACTTGGAAACTTTGTGTGAGTTTCGTGGTTGGGGTTTGGAAATTATGAAAAAGTCTTTTATCCAGAAAAGAAAATTCAGAACTTTTTGTAACAATTGTAACGTGGCAGACTGTGATTGGTGGAAAAGTATGATTAATGAAAAAAAAAATAATGGATCATGTTTAGCTTAAGTGTCTAATACTATTAGACTCGTTGAGATGATGATATGTGTTCACTTTTGAATATGTGCCACTATTTTATTGAGTTTAGTGCATTGGATATACTAGACTTAAATCAAGTTAAAAAATAAGAGAAATTATACGTCTACAACATTTCTACAATATTTTTACAACAAATCCTAAGTAGCAAGTTGTTACTAGTTGTTATTGTTGGGGCAAAAAAGTAATCTTAGTGTTAGTTTCAAATTTGAACCAATAACAACTAACCACCTGTGATTTGTTGTAAAATTGTTGTAGATGTAGCATGTCTCAAAAAATAATAAGCTTATGTGAAAGTGATGGTTAATCACTCACAATCTGTCACGTTAAAATTGTGATAAAAAAATTATAAAATAATTTGAAGCATTTTTAAAGTTAAACTACTTGGAAATTATTAGGGGGTTTCGTGTCTACGCGTACTCTTGGGTGATGTAATCGGTGGGAAAGTAAGGCTGAGGTGGTGTTTGTGTACGGGCATGACTCGGAGAGATAGAAGGCAAGGCAGGCATGAAGTCTCCTCCAAGGAAAGGATTACTTCCTAGTAATTTCTTTTACGTTGATTTAAAAAATAATAATAATAAATTCAAACTTTTTAATACTAATAAAATTGTAATCGAAATAAGGTTTTAAAGAATTTTAGTAATAGAGTTTAATCTATAGTAGAATTGGATAAATAGTTTTAATGTGTTCATAATAATGCAATGAGAACTCTATTATTATACCATTTTTAATTAATTTTTTTAAAAAATAAATTAGAAATTTTGGGCAAAAGAACTACCTTCATTTTTTTTTTTTTTTTTTTTTTTTTTATATTTAGATGGTTGTGTACCTTAATTAAAATAAGCATACACTAGATGCAAAGATTAAATAAAAATTGCATTTAAAATAACAAATTACAAATACTATCGAAACTATCATAATAATTAATGAGGCATGTTATGTTTAGTGTATTGAATGAGAATTACAACAAGAATTATAATATTTATTACTGAAAATAAAATGTGTTTTAATAGAATAATTAAATATATTTATAAATTTGGTTGTGAGATATAATATTATAATAAAACTTAAGACGTATTTTAGTAAATATCTTACTCATATAATTATATTTCTTAAAAAAATAATATTTCTTTAAAATATGAGAGAGATATTAATTTTTTACATATTTTTTTATTTTCATACTTGTTATGTGCATAAGGAAAATTAGATTATTTAAAAATATATTAATTTTATAAATTATTTCACCTACTAAGTAATAGTATTACAACCCTTTTAAAAATGAATAGTTATTCATCATTTTAAAAAATAGTTCTTCAAAAGGAATGACTATTCCTAGTAATAAAAACATAATTAAATTACAAAATAGTTAAACCATATTAATAAATATTACATTACAGTACCTATTACAGTCTACCAAACAAATCCTAACACTCCATTAGAGAAGAGAGAAAGAAATGAAAATGAATGAAATTAAATGAAATTAAATGAATTATTTTTAATATTCCTTTCATTCTCTTATTTGGAAGTTTAAGTGGGAGGGAATAGAATGATTAGGAGAGAACACTAATTTCTCCACATTTTCTCAAAACTTCATATTTTCATTCCTCCCAAAATTAGGTAGGTTTGTTGCAACCTTGTCAAAGATTTTCAAAAGGAATGGTTATTCCCTGTAATAAAACATAACTAAATTATCAAATAGTTAAACCATAGGAATAACTATTACAATCTACTAAACATATTCTAACACTCCATTAGAGAAGAGAGAGAGGAATGTGAATGAATGAAATTAAATTAAATGAATTATTTTTTAATATTCCTTTCATTCTCTTGTTTGAGAGTTTAAATGAGAGAAAATGGAATGAGTCGGACAGAAAATTCATTCCTCCCTATTCTCTTAAAACTTTATATTTTCATTCCTCCCAAAATTATGTAGGTTTGTTGCAACTTTGTCATAGATTTCAAAATAACTTTTTAATATAAAAAATGGGGTATAACACTTTCCAAAAAATAAAGAGTGAGCAAATCATGGAAATCCCTTTTTTTTTTTTTTTTTTTTGAAATTCATGCATTCCTAAAAGGACGTGTCAATACCAATACTCTAATTGTAAAAAATGAGATTAACAAGTAAGTTGACGGTTCACTACCGAGAAATGGTGGCATGCGAATCACATATAAACATTTTCCCTAGTTATTTCAAACCGATGGAGCACTCATTTTCCACACATGACCATGCACATAATTCTCAACCACACACAAAAGATCCTACCCAAGTGTGTTTTGGATCCTCGGTCAGTACGTAACCAAGAGTTTAAGTTTCATTGTTCAACCAATTGGATATGAAACGACAGAGACACAGCTTCCGCTATTAAAACAGTCATACTGCTAGCAAAATGCAAACCCCTTTGATTATAAGAAAATTTTTTCAAAGTCAATCCGGATTTATATCTTTGCACTCAAACTCTCTTAGTTAACAAGTTAGGACTCAAGATGACGGAGAAAAGTCTCCTTTTATAGCCCACCCTGGGGCAAGTTAATTGGTCTTAGAAATCTCAAGCTATGGCATAGTGAGCAAACTAATTCCCTATTCTTATTGTTAACTTGTGCATTTCACATAAAAATGTCTTATTTAGTTAGATAGTAGTATAGTACTAAACCTAGAACTTGATCCTTGAAGCCAGATAATTTCCTTTGAGTAATTTTGAGTTTGAGATAATTACCTTCGAGTAATTTTGAGTTCAAATGACATGTTGTAACTAATGCATAAATAAAAATTATATGTTGTGTTAGTGTCTTGTGAAAGTGATGTTGCATTACTTATGACTTGACACCTATAAGTTATGAAGCAAAAACAATGTCCCCTTTATGATTGTTGTTCTTTTAGGTCACCATTTTTGCAAATACACCTTAAAAGTTTCAACAACTTCTCTTTCAAACCTAAGAGAAATTGAATTAATTGATGATATGGTTACAATCTCTTGAGAAAATTTATAAACAGTGCATAACTATATTATGAAACATTGGAGGAAACTAAAAGTCTAAAGTCTGATTGTATTTGTTACAATTCAAGAAAATTTAATGCTTTTAAAATTTTAGAAAAAGAGCAACTAATAAAGGATATAGTCCAAGGAAAACGAATAGAGAAGCCACCCTCCTTGTGGCTGTCGTACAAGTTCTCTCTGAAGAGAAGCCACCCTCGAGCAATCTACAAAAGAGCAATTTCTAATGTCAAACAAAATCTCGATACATTTGATCCCCTCATTCTACACCTTGCAACGATTTTTAACTTGTAAATGCAATATTGTGTCTAATACCACTATACTAATGTTGTTATATTAACATTTGGTGTAATATACTTATTTTGATGTAGTGTGAGACCTTCAATTGAAGTTTTTTCATAGGATTAATAATCTGAAACTCTTTATTTATGTCATATAAATTCTCCCTAAAAAGAAGATATCCCCCAGAGCAGTCAACGAAGGACAGATTTCTAATATCAGATAATATCTAGATGCATTATGTACCCTCCTTTTTAACCTTCTAAAGAGTAATTCTTTCTTTGCTACTAGCAGCATATGTTTTGACCACAAACCCCATATTTGTTGTCATTGATGATTCTTTACGAATATTATTAACATATGATCCTTAACTCTTTGAAACGGCAAAAAAATTCAATCAAGTAGTTAGTCCACAATCGCAAAGGACGCCTTCAAGAAAGCATGCTAAAAAAATCAATCAATCAATATACACATACAAGCATAATTGATAAAATTATATATATATATATAAAATATTTTAATAATATTAGAACACAAATTAGTATATTGATCAAACAAATTTAACAACATTATAGCTTAAAAGGTAGCAAAGCTAATATCAAATTCTTCATTTAGAAATGATGAAGTATTTCTTCATTCTAATTGCAAGTGAACTAGAAACTATAAAACATTTGCTTAGGTTAACATAATTTTATAAAAAAAAAAAAAAAAAAAAAAATTCATACCATCACAATATGAAAAAACAAAAACCCTTAAAGTTTCATCAAAACAAAAAATTTAGGCGAAAATGGCTAACTAATTTTTTTCTTTTAACTATCTAGTTAGTTGTTAAGGTTTTGAAACAATATTTATTTCTAGCATCTCGAGTTCAAGAGGGTCGATTTTGGGTCTATAAATCGAGTTTTTGGGACTCGATTTTTATGAGTTGTTCAAATCTGATGTGGCATTTTTTCCACATGGCAATAACGTGGAAATCGAGTCTTAAAGACTCGATTTATAGAGAAACCCAGAAGAAGAAGAAGAAAAAAAAAAAAAAAACCTGAAACAGAAAGAGAGAGAAGGTCGACCCGCCGTGCGTGAGAGACCCAGGCCGCGCGCAGCGGCCTGGATCGCGCAGCCCAGGGAGCTGCAGAAACCCAGAAGAAGAAAAAAAAAAAAAAAAAAAAACCTGAAACAGAAAGAGAGGGAAGATCGACCCAGGCGCAGCCCAGGCCGCGCGCAGCGCCGTGGGTCGCGGGCCCAGGCCGGGCGCAGCGCCGTGGGTCGCGGGCCCAGGCCGCGCCTAGCGCCGTGGGTCGCGAACCCAGACCGCGCCTGGCTAGTGAGGTGAGCTCTTTCTCTCCCTCTGATCTGAGTTCTCTCCCTCTGATCTGAGTTTGTATTGAGATTGATGTGTTTGGAATTTTTGAAATTTGTTTGTGGGTATTTTGGCTGGTACATACTTAGAATTTTTTTATTTTGTTATTTTTGTTAGAAATCGAGTGTTAGAAACTCGATTTTTACGTGATCACGATTTATAGGCCAAAATCGAGTCTAAGAGACTCGAGATGCTATTGAATGATATAGTTTGAAAACTGAATCAACTAACTAGATAGTTAGAAGAAAAAAATTAGTTAGCCATTTTCGCCAAAAATTTATCCCAAAAAAAAAAAAACAAAAAATTTATGTTTTTGGTAGGATCGGTAGGACCGATAGGATCTCATATGATCTTACGATCTTATACGATCTTAGTGCGATTCTAAATGATTTGATGAGGTGAGATCGTAAAATTGTGTGATCCTATGATCCAGATTGCAATTTTGACAACCATGGAACATAGTTGATGTTCTCATTCATAGCACATAGTAATGTTCCCATTCATGGCTCTTGGCTACTAGGCTACTATTGTAGGATCTCCAATTTTGAGAAGATTCTAGCTTTTTAATTAGGACAAGTTCATTTCTTATCCACCATAACTGATTTAATTAGAAATTTTGTATTACTGATAGCATGTTACCAAGACATCATCAATAGAATGACATTGGAAAGTCGAGCTGGTTCTTGCTAGAATTTTAGACTCATTCTCTCCTTCTTTCTTCACTTCGAATTCATCACTTAATCCCCACCACAACACACCCACTATGCCTTCAACTAGACAACACGGTCACAGAAGTTGCTCAATCCCTGCAGCAACTAGACAACACAGGCGTATTTCAATCGGGGTATGCTTCATTTTCTTTTTCTTTTTTCTTCAGAAATCTACTGAATTTTTGTCAAAATAAAAATAGGGAGTAACTGGAATGGAATACCTTAAAGCCGTGGCAAAGATATTACTGGTGGTTTCAAATTAAAGTTTCAATTTAAAACCTTAAGTTTTAAAACTCTTCCAAATTAAACTTCATATTTTCACTAGTTTCTATTTTCAAAATCAATCTCATGACATTTAAAACCCTATCAATTTGTTGAGGGCTATTTTTCTAAAAAGGCCCAGTTAATAAAAAAACTGAAGCAAGATCAAGGCCATGCTTTTTTCTACTTCATCTCATCCTATGTGATCCAAGCCCACTTGAAGGGATATTTCTTGGGGGAACCCTCTTTTTTTTTTTTTTTTTAATTTAATAAAAAAAGTCTTTGGTATGGACTCATCAATTTCATGCCACGTGATGACAATAGGTAATATCATGTGTATCATCAGGGCCTTGATAGGGTTATCATTATGGGCACATCATATTTGTTAAAGCGTTACTATTCGAATTACTAACTCCTACAAAGAATAACGTGAAGCGATATGAAAACTTCTACTACTAAACCACACCTCTCATGGAAACTTTTAAAAGTGTGGTTTGAAAAAAAAATATTTTTTATTTATACTAAATATAGCATCTCTTTCACATTTATGTCTCATCCACCTATAGTATCCACATAATGTGATTGAGATGTTGCATACAATGAAAACACAATACACCACCTTCTATTTATAAAGTGCAAGAAAGGATCTTTTCGAATTTTTGAGCCAAGAAGAAATTAGCATTTGGGCTTGCAGAACATGCAATTCTATGAGACCACAAGTGTCCCACGTGTGAATCCACAAGTTAAAAAGCAAGTATATTTGTCGCAAAGTTCCACATTTCACTCCGATTTGCATTTAATGTTAGATTTATCACCATTAAATTTTCTGTGACATAATCCCCAAATTCAATAACTTCTATTACTAGGATAGGCTGCAAACCTTCAAGGAAAGCCAACCAAGTAGTCTCCACTGATCATATTACCCAAAATCAACACAAAAGTAAGTCATCCACATCCCCATGAAACCCACAGCTCAAAAATATGAAACTCAAAAGAGCCATCAATCAAGAGTAGCCGCTGAGGATTTTAGATATCCTTAGAAACCTGTATAAAAGCCAAGTAGATGGGAACATTAAACCACTTCATTTACTATTGTCCCACAAGACACAACTTTGTGCCAAATATAACAGAGGGCAAAATGAGTTTCTAAATAAGTTGAATAGTACCGTGAGATCTACAAATAGCATCAAAAAGTGCTGTGAAACTCATGATAGTAGCAAAAATAATTTGAAAGTGAAAATAACGTGAAAAATTCAGCTCATCTCAAACACATATCAAGAGAAGAGGAAATAGAAACTTCACTAACCTTAAACCACTTCATTTACTATTGTCCCACAAGACACAACTTTTGGTGCCAAATATAATAGAGGCCAAAATGAGTTTCTTAGATCCTTCGTCACATATAGAGAATCCTCTCTTTATCCCTTATCATATTGATTAAAAAAATTCTTTCTTTTGTCATATTTTAAGGCTTGCTGCCTTTGCTTAATGTATTTATGGTTTAGCCCCTTTATTCGAAAGCTACCGCTTTGTGCGTAGCTTCCAAGATATACTACTAGCCTTCTTTACTTTCGGTGTGGACATGAGTAGTGGGATTGAGTTCCTTGACTTGAGTCTGAGAAAAAAAGCTAGGCACCCTAAAAAAAAAAAAAAAAAGCTAGGCTAATTAAAGCTCAACACATGACAAGGTGACAAAAAGACCCTAACACAACTCAAACATAGGATTATTTATTTATTTGAGTATGAATTGGGGGTTTGATTTTCTAATTTGATTGATGTTTAATTTGATTTAATTTAAAAAGTTTTATGTTTGGGTGTGAAGTTAACAAAATTGTAAGGATTAATTTATAAAAATTACTGTATAAATTTTCAGGTCTAATTTGAAAATTTTCAAACTATATGGTTTAATTTGAAACCACATCAAATATAAAGGGTTTAAATGTTATTTGTACAAATAATTATGTTCTACATAATTTAGAAAATAAAAAATAAAAAGAAGAGAAACAAATTTTTTTTTTTACATAACAAACTTAGTTAAGTGGTCCTTGATCCACCTTAGGAAATTTATGCCAATCTATGATCTATTCATTAAGTAATTTTTTAATTAATTTATTTTTTACGAAACATTATAGGATCACAATAAATTTTACATATTTTTTTTTACAATTATTTACAGTGGTTGACTGTAAGTGATATAAAAAACGCGATGAGTCAATGTGAAAATTTATAAGCAAACATTTACAATTTATCACATAAAATAATTATAAAAATAGGTATATAATTAGTTGTGGTTAAAATAATTTATTTAAAAATGATTTTATTTTAAGCAAACAAGGAATTTTTATTGGGTTTTGAAATCATAAATATGGCTTTGATTAGTTGGGACCCTGGGACAACCTATGTGCAAGTGCAACTGTGCAAGTGCAAGCCTTCACTTCTTCAGATCAGAACCACCAATCAAAAGTTATTCGCTTACTATTACACGTGGCACAAGTTCACTGGCCATGATGGGTGCTTGTACACAGGAGCAGTCCTTACCTTACTAATTCCTCAGCTTGTCTCCTGCGTACTCTGCTTATCCATTGTTAACTATACTTCTGAAACTGCCATTTGGCATTTCTTTTGAGAATGGGTGCTCTTCCATTCCAAAGCTTAGCTCACTTACCTGGTGCTGCTTCTTTATCTCCAAGGTATAATCTCTGCTCTTTTATTTTATTTTCTTTTTTCCTGCGTTCTTTAATTAGTAGAATTTACATTCATGGTGGAATTTAACCCAAAAAAAAAAAAAAAAAACATTATCATTTTGTTATTATTGTTTTCAATCATTAGTCATTGTTATTGTTAGCTGTGGTATTCACTATTCGTACCAACTAGAACTCAGAAAGTCTTTTTTTTTTTTTTAATACTTAAAAAAAAAAAAAAAAAAAATCAAATTTAGTTGCAGTAGAATTTGCCATGCATTGTTCCTGTTGGAATTTGTGGCTATAGGGATTAGAATAAAAGCCTTTTGGCATTTGGGTATGCTTTGTTCTTTGTTGTTTCAATTAGAATTTATTGAGCATTTGGGTTCAATTTTCTTTCAATTGGCATCTGGGTATGCTGCATATTTGGGTATATACAGCTGAAATGTTGTTCTTGACTGTTAAAAGAATATTGAAGTATAATTCTAACAAAGGTATTGATGCCCCGGATTATGTGGATTGGATTGGATGAGTGTGTTTGTTGTGCGAGTATTTGCTGAGTCCCACATTGAATGTAATCGGTAGATGATCTTGGTTATATAAGTGAGTATTAGGAGCCTGAATTCTATCTGGACTAGTCCTTTTAGGGTATATGACAGATGTGGCTAGCGCTTTCTTGAGTCATGTTAGGTATCCTCATGTGCACGAAGGCCTCCAATCATTACAAAGTAAAACTGAATGTTGTCAATGTTAACAAAAAAAATTGGAGGATCCTGTATTGGTTGGTTGAGGGCTCTCGTGTGGATTTATGCACTTGTTGGGCCTCTTACCAAATAATTAAGCCTTTGAGTTCGATGTTCTATCAAAAAATGATTGCAGTTCTGATGTCACAAGCTGACACAAGCATCAGCTTGAGGTTACTTACTGAGATGTTCTGCAAAAACACATGATAGACATATGTTAGTGGATGCAAGGACATAGTGTCTAATACATTAGCATGGTATTTTGTTTTTCTTGTCTTGGAAAGAATATGAAGACAATTAGTATATCAAAAACCTAAATGATGCCTTAATATCTAAATTTTATGTTTTTGATTGGTATCTATATGTATCCTTTAGAGAAAAATAGAGACCTTTGTTTTGAGCAGCATAACCCTTTAAGTCTTTAACTTTGTTTGCTTTTGTCAGCTGTATGAAGAATGAGCAACCTAAAAATGGTATTGCTAAAAGTTTGCATTATAGATATCCCTCACTAGTGGTCAAAAGATTGCCAAGAAGGCTTCTTTTGCAGTTTATGGGGTTCAACCCCATCCTATTATGTGTTTATCCCATTATTGCTGCGCAGCTGCCAGAGGTGAAGGAACCTGAAGTTATTCGGTAAAATGTTTTATGTGTTTTGGTTCATTGATTTGTTGTCCTTCTTCTCGGTTCTCGTTCTCTCTCTCTCTCTCTCACACACACACACACACACACACAAACACACACAAACGTGGATTTTATTCTCAAACATGGCAGTCAGAAGGTTTTCACAAGCTTCACTTTAGTGCCTGTTTGGTGCTGCCTTTTTTCAGCCTTTTGAAAATGGGATTGTTTGAAAATTTGAATTTTATCAAATTCTCATATATGATTATTATTTGGGATTTTGAAGCATCCAGGGCCTTCAAGCTAGCCAGTGGTGTGAGAATTCAAGGTATAAATATCCATATGATTCACATTCATTTTTCTTGATAAAGATATTAAGTGTATTTAATATGTTTATTTAGAGGAACTCCTTAGGTGATCTTATATTAAGAATTAGACATAAAGAGTCAGTTACAGTTGCTAAGAATACGTTAATTTTCTGTTTGTTGCATTCAATTTATTAGCTAATCACCTTGAGTTTTTTTTCTTTTCTGTATTGTGTTTGAAAAATTGCTTTATCTTGCTACTCGATATATTGGCTTACATCTCATTTTCCTCATTTGTGCTTCTCCACAGTGGATTGACCTTTTAAGAGATGATGTTTTCTTGAACTGTTGCCAATCATTTAAGCTATTGTATACAGAAGTGATTCACTAACATCCCCATTTAAAAAGAAGGCATCATGCTCTCTATGCAATAGGAACGCTAAGAATAATTTTGTTTTCTCCTAAATTATACTAAATTATACACCAACATCCTTGAGTTTACTTTTTCAGAGATTATTGAAGGGGAAGGACCAGAAGCCAATGAAGGAGATGTAGTTGAAGTTAATTATGTATGCAGGCGCGCAAATGGATATTTTGTTCACAGGTAATTTAAAAATTACACGTGTGGTTATTTACGAAATCACCATAGAAGGAGTGAATATTTTTGTCTAAAATTGAGGATCCTAAGTCAAACCATTGCGGGATTTTGTATACAGACTTCAATTGACTAATTATCTTGTTTCCATTGTTCTCTTTCCTGCACTTATACTAGTTAATCTGACCACCCTCTGTGATCTCTTTTGAACTCATGCTATACTGTAGTACTGTGGATCAATTCAGTGGAGAAAGCAAACCAATTACACTTCCTTTGGATGAGAACCAGGTTTTTTCAGTTCTAGACTTAAGTAAATTGTCACTTCTTTTTCTAGTGAATACTAGGACGGATACTTGGACAGGGTGTAGTGAAATTAGAAGATCATTACTTAAGCCAAAAAGAGAAGGTAAAATATGAAAGAATAGAAAATATGAGGAGTATTGCTTGAGATCATATTTACTATTTCAATACCATTTAGCAATTTTCATCTTCATGCTGCAATGGTGCAATTTACATCACTTTCATTGTTATCACCACAATCAATAAGTGACCTCTTCAGGTGAAATATCAAATGTCCGATATCAGATCTTTCAAATTTAATCTCACCATATTCGTTTAGTCTTCTTCCCAAACCACCTTTTACTTCTTGTTGTTGTTATGTTCCATTCGTTCTAACTTCTAAGTGCATATCAATTGAGACCCCCTTTGTATCTGTTCCTCGACCTAGTTCAATAATTTTTCAGCATTAACATTATTTATAAGCTTTCCCTATTTAATAAAAAAATCAACTTGATAATATAGATTCACCTCAAAATATTCATTAGAATCAGCACTAACTTGGCTCCTAATTGTTGATTTATTTACTTTTTGCAAGCATGTAATCAGGCAAGACACAGTATCTAAGTTGCTTCTCATGACAGGTTATAGAGGGCTTGAAGGAGGTTCTGATTGGAATGAGGGTTGGAGGTATTGTAATGTCCTCTTATCAATTGGTTTCCAACTTCTTTAGTGATTTTTGCTATAAAATGCTACCTCAATTTCTTTGGCGCGCTATGATGATATACATCCTCAGCAGTCAGCAGTGGATTAGATTTTCAGTTTCACCCAATGCTCCTGTATTTTATTTCATTTCCTTTTATTTATTTATTTTTTTTGATCGGTAAATAAAAATTTTATTATTAAACAAAATAAATACAGGAATAGGCATTTTATTAGTGGTGGTGTGTAGGCATCCGGTTTTTTCCCCTCATTGGCCTATACCTTGAGGGGGTTCCTTGTCATAAAAAAAATAAAAAACAAAAATAAATACAGAAAAGTTGAAACAATTGTGTCCCTAGTACTCAGGTAGTATACTAAGGGAGACAATATTAATTAAATGTTATTCTCTTAAATCTTAATACTGGATTAAGCCGGTAAATAACTTAATCACCACTCTCTCTCTCTCTCTCTCTAATAATCTATTTATCATTCCAATAAGCAAATTTTGTCAAAATCTTTTAACACTAAACAAGAGTCTGAATGGTAAATTTGTATTCATTTCATATGTTAGTAAAAATGTGATGTTTCCTATCATTTTGGTGGTTCTAGATCCTAATGTCTGCCTTTTGCTATCAATTCCATAAACATAAAGAAATTACTGACATTTCCAGGAAAAAGAAGAGCATTAATACCTCCTTCTTTGGGATACATAGACGAAAACTTACAGCCAATCCCTGAAGAGGTTACACTTTCACTTGTCTGTTTATTATTCTAGTATTTGTGCTCCCATAACCTTTTTTGTTAAAATTACTATTTTGTTTTTCTTTTGTTGCCATCTCTTTAATGGAATCTCCCTATTGCATTTTTCAGTTTTCACTCACAATATTAAAAAGTATTAAGGATAAAGAGCTTGATTAAGACTAAAACATATATGATTTTTGGTTCATGGTTGCAGTTTGGTCCTAGACGTAGCCTTTTATCGCATGCAAATGAACCTTTGGTATTTGAGGTGCAGCTATTGAAAGTAATATTCAAGAATTCTTTTTGAATACTTGTATTCAATTCTTTTGTGAAGAATATACAAGTTATATTTTGGTGGGTAATAGTGAAGTTTTATTTTTTTGAAATTTGATTATTGTATTTTGAACTTCTTCCCTCCCCATATATAGTTTGAATAGAATATCTTAGATCTGAATCAAGTAATGCCCCACTGCCAATTCATGTACTAAAGAAATAATTTGGGGTGGACACATTCAAAAGTATTGTCTACTAGAAAGTGGACTGGTATGGACCGTGGAGTCATGGACTAAGTTCTTATAAAAATATATGGATATGTGTAATTTAAAGGGTTGATTTTTATGCTTAATCATATCTTCTATATATAAAAAGAGTCACTACGTAAAGCTACAAGGACATGGCTACAGTAAGTTTGGTTTATTCAACGTAGGAGTTGTGAGGGGCTTTATATAGTGAGCTCTACTAGGGTTTCTAGATCCTTCTATATCACCCTTTTTTTTTTTAATAAACAATTATTTGTAATTAGTAGTGATTTTTTTTTTGAGGGAGACTCGGGCGGTCTAAGGGGGTATTGATTGAGTTACCTGTTGGGACTTGGAAACTTTGTGGGAGTTTAATCTATAATAATATTGGATAAATAGTTTTAATGTGTTTATAATAATGCAATGAGAACCCTTTCAAAAAAAAAAAAAAAATAATGCAATGAGAACTCCATTAATATACCATTTTAATTAATTAAAACAAAAGTTAGAGATTTTGTGTAAAAACACTACCTAATTTTTTTTTTGGATTGATTGTATACCTTGAATAAAATAAGCAGTATGTATGCAAGATGCAAAGATTAAATAAGAATTTTATTTGTTTCTCAAAAAAAAAAAAAGAATTTTATTTAAAACAACAAATTACAAATACTATCAAAACTAACTCTAACTAATCCATTCAGCAGGAGAGAGAAGAATGGAAATGGATGGAATGAAATGAATTTTTTTTAATATTCATTTTATTCTCTTGTTTGAGAGTTTGAATAGGAATGAATTGAATGAATAGGAGAGAACCTTTATTCCTTTTCATTTTCTTAAAATTTCATACTTTCATTCCACCCAAAATTAGGTAGGTCTGTTGCGACCTAGTCAATGATTTTCAAATAAATTTTTTTGATAATAAAAAAAGGGGAATTTTTTTTTTCAAAAAATAAAGAGAGCAAAATCATGTAAATGATTTTTTTTTTTTTTTTTAATTTTTTAAATCATGCATTCCCAAGAGGGACAAGTCAATACCAAGACTCCAATTGTTAAAAATGAGATGACCAAGTAAGGTGACCATTCACTACCAAGAAGTGGGCATGCGAATCACATATAGACATTTTCCCTAATAATTTCAAACCCATGAAGCATTCATTTCTCCACACATGACCATATGCATAATTCTCAACTACGCACAAAATATCCTACCAAAGTGTGTTTTGGATCCTCGGTCGGTAAGTGACCAAGAGTTTAAGTTTCATTAATCAACCACGCGAGTTCAAACGATTGGATATGGAATGATAGAGGCATTGCTTCCGCTATTGAAATAGTCATACCGCTTTCTTACCTTCACAGTGTTTCGCGTCAAACCCTGGCGACTGACTGGCGAGTTAACTAAGTCACGAAAAACGCGTGTTTTGCATTTTAAAGACAGTTTTTAAATGGTTTTTCAGTTTTTCCCTCAAATATCAGTGACTGTTCATTGTCTGCTTCATTTCTCTCACTTAAACACTCCGAATCTCATTGAAAAAGAATCCATTTTTGCATCATGTCTTCTTCAAACACCAAGAAAAAGGTATGGGTTTTCCTTCCCTCACTTCATTCTTACTGTTTTGACCATTATTTTCTTGATTTGAATGTTGCATCTATGTTCTGTGATATAATGTGTTCAAAAATGGGTTTGCCTAAAAATGTTAAGAATGGTTGTGTGAGGATTCTTTTTTCCCTCTTGTTGCAGAGGTGTTTTAGGGTTATGTGTCTTCATCAGGTTGCTAATCTCTGGTCTGAGCATTGATATTTGATAGTTTGTCTTTGAGCATATGGGTTTGGGGTTTTCTGTAATTCTTTTTTATTGTGGTTCTAAGTCTATTAGTTTAGTTGTGTTTTTGGTGTTTGTGATTAATGTTTTTTTGATCGCCATATCTTGTATGTCCTGTTACTTTTGGTTTCCTTTTTGCACAGTTCATACTCATTAGGTCTTGTCTCAATGACATTGGCTCAAATCTATCTGAATGATTTTGATCACTTGCTCCTGTTTGCATACATACTGTTTAAACTTGTTTGACTTGACCTATCCATTTTTTTGTTACAAAATATGCTTATTCTGTGTTCTGTCTGGTCACTCTGTTACTCTCTTTGTAACTAACTTGTTACTAATGTGTGTGCATTTCCACATTTTGTGTTTTGTTCTTGTTGTGGCCATTTCTGATTGTTTACAGATGGCTGCATCTCCTACAAAGAAGAAGACTGCTGCTAAGAAATCTGACAAAAGAATGAAAATGGACCCTAACCTATTTAGGTCTATTCAACACTTTGAGAGATATAGGGATTCTTTCTTAAAAGGAACCATCATTCAAGAAAGATTTGTTGATTTTAGGGATTTGAAGGACACCTTCATTCCAAAGTGTTTTGAGGGTAGAGGTTGGGAAAAACTGCTGAGTGACCTTCCACCTGTGTGTGAGCCTCTAATCAGAGAATTCTATGCGAATGCTGTGATAAGGGAGGAGGAGTTGAGTTGTTGGGTGAGAAGAAGGGAATTTACCTTAGATGCTCATGACATTGATAAGGTTCTAGGGTTTGAAGGTTTGGAGGATTATGAATTCACTAACTACAAAGACATAATGCTTTCACTAGACACTATCCAGAAAAGAATTGGTGGGGTTAAAGAAAACAAATGTCTCAACACTTCTGATTTTCCTAAAGATATGAGGTGTCTAACCACCATAATGATGTACAATCTGTACCCTATAAGGAAGATGACTACACTGACAAATGCTAGAGCCATCTTTCTCATGGAACTTAAGGAGAAAACCTTCATTGACATCAGTTCTCACATCTTTGACACTATAGTGGATGAGACTAGAACCACCTCAAGACCCAAGCTGATATTTCCTAGTTTTCTCATGAGGATTTTCAGAGCAAAGGGTGTTGCAATCCCTCAGGATATCAGTCCTTTGCCACCTCTATCAGCCATAAACAAATTTACTCTCACAAGGATACAAAGTCGTCTTCCAGGTGAAGAAGTGGAGGATGTTCAAGAAGAAGGGGATCCAATGGAGACTGAAGCAGAAGCTGCAGAACAATCAGTCATGCCCAGGAGCAAAAGAAAGAGGAGTAGAGCCTGAACTTCATCAGCTGTACCTCCAGATGCATTTCAGATCATCTTAGAGAGGCTTGATACACCCAGAGAGGTTCAAAATTAGCATACTGAAAGGATGACAGCAATGCAGGATCAGCTAGATGTACTTTCAGCTAAATTTGACAGCATCCACACCAACCAGGAGCAGTGACCCTTTGGCCATTCCGGTTGAAAATGGGGAGAATTTTTTTGAGGGCTACACTTGAGGGGGAGTGATTATTTTGAGGGGGAGCTTTATTATCACATCTTATTATGTTTTCAGCTTTGTTACTATGTTTTGTGTTACACTGTGGTTTCAGTTTAACTAAAACTCTTAATTCTTGGATAGTTTTATTTCAGAAGTTATTCAGTATATAATATGATGTTATTCAGCATATGTATTGTTATGCTTTTGGTTTGTACCCACATTGCTTTTGTAAGCTTTTGGGGTTTGTTTTTATGCACCTTGTAGGCCTTTGTGGTTTGTACCATGTTTTATGCAGCCTTTGTGCCTTGTTAAATCAATACTTCTAACTAAATGTTATGCATTTCCTTCTAAGTACTGTCACTCTTGTGCCCTTGTAAGATTTTTCCTAGATGCACATACTTCATGTACTGTGCATTGGTTGAGTGTTGGTCATTCAAGTGATTTGCCTTGTGTTTGTCATCTTGAATGTTCGAATGTTCATTCCAAGTGTGAATGAGCATTGTGATCACTTGGTTATAGTGATTACCTGTTTTAGTCTTGCCATGGTTTATTGCTTTATTCCATTGTGCTTGGTCGCATTGTGCTTGCTCCATATGCATTACAAGTTTTCTGCATACAATGAACTTATTGTGTTGTGTTTCAGGAGTACTTGTTCTTATGGTTCAAAAGCTTCACAGATTCTAGAGTTAGGTGTGAGTGAGTTTTCTAACTGTTCTCAACTCATGCGTTAAGTCTAGAGTTTGTTTTAGGGTTTTGTCACGGAATAGCCAAAGGGGGAGATTGTAAGGTTAAAATTTATCAACCATCTTGTTGGCTTTATTCCGTGCCAATTTGCTTATAATTTAGCACTTAGTAACCCTGTATTTAGGTGGGATTCATATAAGGGTAGTGTGTGAAGAGAGTGTGAAGAAAAGCTCAAGTTTGTGCAGAGAAGCAGAGTTTCGCGGCTAGGATTCGCAGCTGACTCGCGACTGGCAAGCCGCCAACTGCAGGTATGTGAGAAGCACACAGGGGAGCTGAAGGGTCATGCCAGCTGTCGCACTACAAGACAAAAGTCCCAGGTTGGCCAGGTCATTACTTCGTGATTTGAACTCGCGACTTGGACAAGCCGCGAGGCCAAGCCGCCAACCAGCCCTGTTTGGCAAAAACTGTCTCTTCATATTCCAAACACAGACCACTATATATAGACCCTTATACCCACTAAATTGAAAGAGCTTCTTGAGAGAATTTTTGAGAGAAACCCTAGAGAAAAACAAGATTGATTCATCCACAATCTTTACCTTAGAGTCTCTACAAATTCCTCTACTTTGTTACTCTCCATTATCATACCCTTGAGAGGTCATTAACCAAATTCTTTTCTCACCACATCCACGTCTGTGAGAAGGTTCATTTAGTGCTAAGGGAAGCAGTTTGGAAGGAACCAATATCCATTGGTTGATGCTACGGTTTAGTAGCGGAATCCGAGAAGCTAGAAAAGAAAAAGGTTCGGTGCAACCTCGTTGGAGCAGGAAGCTTGGAGGGCTTAGGTACCTGGGTAGATTAGGCTTGGAGGGTCAATTGCTGTTCATGTATCCCAACTACATTTTCTAGTGGATTATTGACTGCTTAGAGGGCGGCGGAGACGTTTTACGCCGAGGGCTTCGGTTTCCTCTTCGATAACACATCGCGTGTTGTCCTTGTGTTTGCATATCTCTTCCTTTATCTTTGCCATTTATTTTCTGTTGTGACTGTGTTTATATTTGGCTTGGAATGTTTATCAATTCTATTATAAGCTTGTTATCATTTTCCGCAAATACATTGTTTGATATAAATCTTGAATTGGTAATTTTGTAATTGGGGGTTTTAACGTTCAAGGGTGTTTTAGACACATTTTGAACTTTTAGAATCAATAATCTAAAACTCCTTATTTATGTCATATAAATTCTCCTTGCAAAGAAGATATCCCCCGGAGCAGTTAACGAATGACAGACTTTTAATATAAGATAATACCTTGATGCACTATTTACCCTCCTTTTCAACCTTCCAAATATTAATTCTTTCTTTACCGCTACTAGCATATGTTCTGACCACAAACCCCATATTTGTTGTCACCGATGATTTTTTATGAATATTATCAACATATGATATATTTGTTATAATAAATAATTGTTTCATATTTGTTATTATAATAGATTGTAAAATAATTAATATCAAGTTATTGTAATGACATATTCGTTTTATGTTTGTTATTGCAATAGATTGTAAAATAATTGGTATCAAATTATTAAAATGATGTATTTATAACAATGAAATATCACTTTGAACATTTTTTTATAATAGATTGCAAAAATAATTTGTATCAAGTTATTGCAACGATAATTTTAATTTAAGTTATTGCAACAAATTTTCCTAATGTAGTACCAATAATTATAAGTTATTGCAACTAATTATTGTAAATGCGACAATTTTATTTCTTTTAAGTTACTATTATAACGATTTTTAACTTGTACATGTAATATTGTGTCTAATACCACTATACTAATGTTATTGTATTAACATTTGGTGTAATATACTTCTTTTGGTGTAGTGCAAAACCTTTAATTGAAGTTTTTTCATTGGATCAATAATCTAAAACTCCTTATTTATGTCATATAAATTCTCCCTGCAAAAAAGATATCCCCCGGAGCAGTCAACGAATGACATACTTTTAATACCAGATAATACCTTGATGCACTATTTACCCTCCTTTTCAACCTTCCAAATATTAATTCTTTCTTTACCACTACCAACATATGTTCTGACCACAAACCTCACATTTGTTGTCACCAATGATTTTTTACAAATATTATCAACATATGATATATTCGTTGTAATAAATAATTGTTTCATGTTTGTCATTATAATAGATTGTAAAATAATTAATATCAAGTTATTGTAATGACATCTTCATTTTATGTTTATTATTGTAATAGATTGTAAAATAATTGGAATCAAATTATTAAAATGATGTATTTATAACAATGAAATATCACTTTGAACATTTTTTTTGTAATAGATTGCAAAAATAATTTGTATCAAGTTATTGCAACGATATTTTTACTTTAAGTTATTACAACAGATTTTCCTAATATAGTACCAATAATTATAAGTTATTGCAACTAATTATTGTAAATGCGACAATTTCATCACTTTCAAGTTACTACTACAACGATTTTTAACTTGTATATGTAATATTGTGTCTAATACCACTATACTAATGTTATTGTATTAACATTTGGTGTAATATACTTCTTTTGGTGTAGTACAAAACCTTTAATTGAAGTTTCTTCATCGGATCAATAATCTAAAACTCCTTATCTATGTCATATAAATTCTCCCGCAAAGAAGATATCCCCTAGAGCAGTCAACGAATGACAGACTTTTAATATCAGATAATACCTTGATGCACTATTTATCCTCCTTTTCAACCTTCCAAATAGTAATTCTTCTTTACCGCTACCAGCATATGTTTTGACCACAAACCCCATATTTGTTGTCACCAATGATTTTTTACGAATATTATCAACATATGATATATTCGTTGTAATAAATAATTGTTTCATATTTGTCATTATAATAGATTGTAAAATAATTAATATCAAGTTATTGTAATGACATATTCGTTTTATGTTTGTTATTGCAATAAATTGTAAAATAATTCGTATCGAATTATTAAAATGATGTATTTATAACAATGAAATATCACTTTGAACATTTTTTTTGTAATAGATTGCAAGAATAATTTGTATTAAGTTATTGCAAGGATATTTTTATTTTAAGTTATTGCGACAAATTTTCCGAATGTAGTACCAATAATTATAAGTTATTGCAACTAATTATTGTAAATGCAACAATTTTATCACTTTTAAGTTATTATTACAACGATTTTTAACTTGTATATGTAATATTGTGTCTAATACCACTATACTAATGTTATTATGTTAACATTTGGTGTAATATACTTCTTTTGGTGTAGTACAAAACCTTTAATTGAAGTTTCTTCATCGGATCAATAATCTAAAACTCCTTATCTATGTCATATAAATTCTCCCGCAAAGAAGATATCCCCTAGAGCAGTCAACGAATGACAGACTTTTAATATCAGATAATACCTTGATGCACTATTTATCCTCCTTTTCAACCTTCCAAATAGTAATTCTTCTTTACCGCTACCAGCATATGTTTTGACCACAAACCCCCATATTTGTTGTCGCCGATGATTTTTTACGAATATTATCAATATATGATCCCCACCTCTTTGAAATAGCGAAAAAATTCAATCAATTAGTTGGCCAACAATCACAAAGGATGTCTTTAAGAATTTGGTTACTTATGTCTTTTGCTTTATTCATTCTTGAACCTGTTCAAATAACAAAAAAGAAAAATTTATAAAATTAAAAAAAAAGGTCTAAAATATACAAAACTAATAATCAAGGTTAATCAATATTAATCCAACTACAAATCAACAAAATTTAAGTTGCTGGAGATTATGTTATTAATATTATTTTAAAAGTGCAAAATTCAAATGTATTAGTAGAAGCTCGTAACCAAACAAAAATAGCCCTTATCCCAAAAACAAAATGCCAATCCAAGATGAGTGAATTCAGGTCTACAAGTCTTTTTAATGCGTCCTACAAATTCATATCCAAAGGAATTGCTTGTTTTCCGTTATTGCAAACTTTGGGTGTGGATCAAATTTGGTATGAAATAATAATACAAGAAAAAATGTTTATTACAACAAAAAAATCATTGCAATAACGTAAAAGTAATTGTAATAGTTGATGTGAGTTGTTGCAATAAATTTGAGATGATAAGTTTGTGCAACAAAAAATTTCATTGCAATAATCTCTATATATTTTAATGACAACTCTGATGTAATGATATAAATGTTGTTGCAATAAAAATTTATTGCAATGATATATTCGTTGTAATAAGTAATTGTTTCATATTTGTCATTGTAATAGATTGTAAAATAATTAATATCAAATTATTGTAATGACATATTCGTTTTATATTTGTCATTGCAATATATTATAAAATAATTTGTATCAAATTATCAAAATGATGTATTTATAACAATGAAATATCACTTTGAACATTTTTTTTTGTAATAAATTGCAAAAATAATTTGTATCAAGTTATTGCAACGATATTTTTATTTTAAGTTATTGCAACAATTTTTAATAATGTAGTACCAATAATTATAAGTTATTGCAACTAATTATTGTAAATGCGACAATTTTATCACTTTTAAGTTACTATTACAACGATTTTTAACTTGTACATGTAATATTGTGTCTAATACCACTATACTAATGTTATTGTATTAACATTTGGTGTAATATACTTCTTTTGGTGTAGTGCAAAACCTTTAATTGAAGTTTCTTAATTGGATCAATAATCTAAAACTCCTTATTTATGTCATATAAATTCTCTCTGCAAAGAAGATATACCTCGGAGCAGTCAACAAATGACATACTTTTAATACCAGATAATACCTTGATGCCCTATTTACCCTCATTTTCAACCTTCCAAATAGTAATTCTTTCTTTACCGCTACCAGCATATGTTCTGACCACAAACCCATATTTGCTGTCACTGATGATTTTTTACGAATATTATCAACATATGATATATTCGTTGTAATAAATAATTGTTTTATATTTTTCATTATAATAGATCGTAAAATAATTAATATCAAGTTATTGTAATGACATATTCGTTTTATGTTTGTTATTGCAATAGATTGTAAAATAATTGGTATCAAATTTTTTAAATGATGTATTTATCACAATGAAATATCACTTTAAACGTTTTTTTTTTTGTAATAGTTTGAAAAAATAATTTGTATCAAGTTATTGCAACAATATTTTTATTTTATGTTATTAAAACAAATTTTCCTAATGTAGTACCAATAATTATAAGTTATTGCAACTAATTATCGTGAACGCGACAATTTTATCACTTTTAAGTTACTATTACAACGATTTTTAACTTGTATATGTAATATTGTGTCTAATACCACTATACTAATGTTATTGTATTAACATTTGGTGTAATATACTTCTTTTGGTATAGTGCAGAACCTTTAATTGAAGTTTCTTCATCGGATCAATAATCTAAAACACCTTATTTATGTCATATAAATTCTCCCTATAGAGAAGATATCCCCCGGAGCAGTCAATGAATGACATACTTTTAATATCAGATAATACCATGATGCACTATTTACCCTCCTTTTCAACCTTCCAAATAGTAATTCCTTTTTTACCGCTACCAACATATGTTCTAACCACAAACCCCATATTTGTTGTCACCGATGATTTTTTACGAATATTATCAACATATGATATATTCGTTGTAATAAATAATTGTTTCATATTTGTCATTATAATAGATTGTAAAATAATTAATATCAAGTTATTGTAATGACATATTCGTTTTATGTTTGTTATTGCAATAGATTGTAAAAAAATTTGTATCAAATTACTAAAATGATGTATTTATAACAATGAAATATCACTTTGAACATTTTTTTTAATAGATTGTAAAAATAATTTGTATCAAGTTATTGCAACGATATTTTTATTTTAAGTTATTGCAACAAATTTTCCAAATTTAGTACCAATAATTATAAGTTATTGCAACTAATTATTGTAAATGCGACAATTTTATCACTTTTAAGTTACTATTACAACGATTTTTAACTTATTTATGTAATATTGTGTCTAATACCATTATACTAATGTTATTGTATTAACATTTGGTGTAATATACTTCTTTTGGTGTGATACAAAACCTTTAATTGAAGTTTCTTAATCAGATCAATAATCTAAAACTCCTTATTTATGTCATATAAATTCTCCCTGCAAAGAATATATCCCTCGGAGCAGTCAACGAATGACATACTTTTAATACCAGATAATACCTTGATGCCCTATTTACCCTCCTTTTCAACCTTCCAAATAGTAATTCTTTCTTTACCGCTACCAACATATGTTCAAACCACAAACCCCATATTTGTTGTCACCGATGATTTTTTACGAATATTATCAACATATGATATATTCGTTGTAATAAATAATTGTTTCATATTTGTCATTATAATAGATTGTAAAATAATTAATATCAAGTTATTGTAATGACATATTCGTTTTATGTTTGTTATTACAATAAATTGTAAAATAATTCGTATCGAATTATTAAAATGATGTATTTATAACAATGAAATATCACTTTGAACATTTTTTTTGTAATAGATTGCAAGAATAATTTGTATTAAGTTATTGCAACGATATTTTTATTTTAAGTTATTGCAACAATTTTTTCTAATGCATCCTACAAGTCTTTTTAATGCATCCTACAAATTCATATCCAAAGGAATTGCTTGTTTTCCGTTATTGCAAACTTTGGGTGTGGATCAAATTTGGTATGAAATAATACTACAAGAAAAAATGTTTATTACAACAAAAAAATCATTGCAATAACGTAAAAGTAATTGTAATAGTTGATGTGAGTTGTTGCAATAAAATTTGAGATAATAAGTTTGTGCAACAAATAATTTCATTGCAATAATTTCTATATATTTTAATGACAACTCTGATGTAATGATATAAATGTTGTTGCAATAAAAATTTATTGCAATGATATATTCGTTGTAATAAGTAATTGTTTCATATTTGTCATTGTAATAGATTGTAAAATAATTAATATCAAATTATTGTAATGACATATTCGTTTTCTATTTGTCATTGCAATAGATTATAAAATAATTTGTATCAAATTATCAAAATGATGTATTTATAACAATGAAATATCACTTTGAACATTCTTTTTGTAATAAATTGCAAAAATAATTTGTATCTAGTTATTGCAACGATATTTTTATTTTAAGTTATTGCAACAATTTTTTCTAATGTAGTACCAGTAATTATAAGTTATTGCAACTAATTATTGTAAATGCGACAATTTTATCACTTTTAAGTTACTATTACAACGATTTTTAACTTGTATATGTAATATTGTGTCTAATACCATTATACTAATGTTATTGTATTAACATTTGGTGTAATATACTTATTTTGGTGTAGTGCAAGACCTTTAATTGAAGTTTCTTCATCGGATCAATAATCTAAAACTCCTTATTTATGTCATATAAATTCTCCCTGCAAAGAAGATATCCCCTAGAGCAGTCAATGAATGACAAACTTCTAATATTAGATAATACCTTGATGCACTATGTACCCTCCTTTTCAACCTTCCAAATAGTAATTTTTTCATTACCGCTACCAGCATATGTTCTAACCACAAACCCCATATTCGATGTCACTGATGATTATTTACAAATATTTTCAACATATGATCCCCACCTCTTTGAAATGGCAGAAAAATTTAATCAAGTAATTAGTCAACAATCGCAAATGATTTGTGTTTAAAAAGATGGTTACTTACGTCTTTTGCTTTATTCATTTTTGAACATGTTCAAATAGCAAAAAAGATAAATTTATAAAATTAAAAAAAAAAGGACTAAAATATACAAAACTATTAATCAAGGTTAATCAATATTAATCCAACTACAAATCAACGAAATTTAAGTTACTGGAGATGATGTTATTAATATTATTTTAGATGTGCTAAATTCAAATGTATTAGTAGAAGCTCGTAACCAAACAAATATAGCCCTTATCCCAAAAACAAATTGCCAATCCAAGATGAGTGAATTCAGGTCTACAAGCCTTTTTAATGCGTCCAACAAAATCATATACAAAGGAATTGCTTGTTTTCCGTTATTGCAAACTTTGGGTGTGGATCAAATTTGGTATGAACTAATACTACAAGAAAAAATATTTATTACAACAAAAAAATCATTGCAATAAATTGTAAAATAATTAATATCAAGTTATTATAATGATATATTCGTTTCATGTTTGTCATTGCAATAGATTATAAAATAATTGGTATCAAATTATTACAATGATGTGTTTATAACAATGAAATATCACTTTGAAATTTTTTTTGTAATCGATTGCTAAAATAATTGGTATCAAGTTATTACAATGATATTTTTATTTTAAGTTATTGCAACAAATTTTCCTAATGTAGTACCAATAATTATAAGTTATTGCAACTAATTATTGTAAACGTGATAATCTTATCACTTTTAAGTTACTATTGCAACAATTTTTAACTTGTAAATGTAATATTGTGTCTAATACCACTATACTAATGTTATTGTATTAACATTTGGTGTAATATACTTATTTTGGTGTAATGCAAGACCTTCAATTGAAGTTTTTTCATCAGATCAATAATCTGAAACTCCTTATTTAATTCTACCTACAAAGAAGATATCCCCCAAGGCAATCAACGAATGACAGACTTCTAATGTCAGTTAATATCTAGATGCACTATGTACCCTCATTTTCGGCTTTCCAAATAGTAATTATTTCTTTGCTGCTACCAGCATATGTTCTAACCACAAACTCCATATTTGTTGTCACTAATGATTCTTTACGAATATTATCAATATATGATCCCCACCTCTTTGAAACAGCAGAAAAGTTCAATTAAGTAGTTAGCCAACAATCGCAAAAGATGTCTTTAGGAATATTGTTAGGTATGTCTTTTGCTTTATTCGTTTTAGAACTTGTTCAAATAGCAAAAAAAAAAAAAAAAAAAAAAAAAAAAATTTATAAAATTAGAAAAAAAGGAATAAAATAGACAAAACTATTAATCAAGGTTAATCAATATTAATCCAACTACAAATCAACGAAATTTAAGTTACTAGAGATGATGTTATTAATATTATTTTAAATGTGCTAAATTCAAATGTATTAGTAGAAGCCCTTTACCAAACAAATATAGCCCTTATCCCAAAAACAAAACGCCAATCCAAGTTGAGTGAATTTAGATCTACAAGCCTTCTTAATGCGTCCTACAAAATCATATCCAAAGTTCTTCCAAATAGGCTAAAACCGATCCTCCCCACCATTATATCAGAAAATCAAAGTGCATTTGTTCCTAGATTCATAAGAGCATTCTCATCAAAGGTGCTAAAAATGCTAAATGCTATTTTTTAGCATTTTTAACATATCAAATCATAAAAACACACCTACATCAAAGATGCTAAATGTTAAAAATTTTAGCATTGAGCTACAGTGAGCTGTTATTGATAACAACTCACTGTAGCTAGATTGTAAAACAAAAAAAAATTGTATTTTATTCAGCCAATGTCTCTTTTTTCTCACTTTGTCTTCTCTTTCCTCTCTCACTTCTCACTTCTCTCTTCTCTCTCTCGTGGTTTGGCGATTGTTGTCCACCGATGGTCGTGGTCTGTCGATAGTTGTGGTCCTGCAATTGTGGGCCGCTAATAGTTGTGGGTTGCGGTTTCTAGGTCACGGTTGCTGGTTGTGGGTCGGGTTTTGGGTCGCAATTCCTGGGTCGCGGTTTTTGGTTGTGGGTCGTGGTCGTGGGTCGCAGTTCCTAGGTTGCGATTGCTAGTTGTGGGTTGCCGATGGTAGTGGTTGTGGGTCGTGGTTCTTGGTTGTGTTCTTGGGTTGTGTGGGTGGACCTGGTTGGTGGTTGATGGCGGCGATGGTGGGTGGATGTGGTGGTTGTGGTATGGGTGGATGTGGATGTGGTGGGTGTAGTGCGTGGATGTGGAGAATTTTTTTTTCTTTGCCGTTGTTTGTGGTTTTGGTGGATCTAGCTAGTGGTTGATGGCGACGATGGTGGGTGGATGTGGTGGTTGTGGTATGGGTGGGTGGATATGGTGGCCGACGGTGCTGGGTTAAGGAAGAGAGAGATAGAGAGAGAGGAAGAATAAAAAATGATAAAGAAAGAATATCTAAATGAAGTGTTAAAAAAAAAATAGAAATTTTGATGTAAGGGATATTGTAAAGTAATGTGTTATATGTTATAAAGTTTGTTTTTGAGATGTTAAGTGCTAAATTTTTTAGGGGAATGCTCTAACATAACATAATAATAACACATACATGCAAATTTAGAACCAAGAAAGAAGAAGAAGAAAATAAAAGTGACATTAGCCCATGTCTTAACTAATACTTTGTTATTATAGGTTCACTTGAAAATGCACAAGTTAAACTAAAAGCTTCCACCTTTCTCAAGATTTTAATTTTTCAACAAAACTCTTTAAATGTATCATAAAGTACTACTTCTTGATTCTTGTTCGTGGGCCAAAATCATGTATTACACACATTGCATGAATTCTATATTCAATATGGGAAATGGCTTATCAATCTTGAAACTTACCTCTTAACTCCAATCGATCTTCTTCTTCTTCTCTTCTTTTCACGCCTATCTCCTCTCTCGTCACTGTTGTCTTCTTCTTCGCTCAATGCAAATCCTCTTCTGTTGCGCTTTAACGGCTAGGATTTATTAATTAAGAGAAATCTCTATGGGTTAATTGAGAGAAACATAGAAGATGAATTTGACCTCGTTTGAAGAGAGAGGATCAGATTTTAGGGGGAAAATCTTTGAACCCGTTTTCTTGAATTGAATCTGTCTGTTTTTGTGGTAAGGAAAACTACGGAAAATATTTCTGCTTTTGAAGATGGGTTGAAGATCAAGATGGGTTGTGTTATATAGGAAAGTGTGAGAAAAAAGTGAAAGAATTTTTTTCAAAGAGAAAAGTGAAGAAAGGAAAGTGAGAGAGAGAAATTGAAAAGACTATCCCCTTTTATAAATTAGAATCACTAGGCGTTGCACATGCGATATAAACCCAAAATGATTTTCAAAAAAAAAAAAACTAAAAAAAAAATACTGATTTTCAAATATTTTTTTGGTGAATAAAAAATCAGTATTCTTTTTTTCACCCCTTCTTCTTTGTGCTTTCAAAATACCAATGGATGGAAGAATCATTTAAAATTTCTTTTGGAAATTAATGAAAATAATTCATTAAAGAATCTATGTTCTTATGTTTAAAAAAATTAAAAGGGTTGTTTTATTTATTTGTATGGTTTTCCTTTCAATGATATTATCATTTAGTGAAAAAAAATTTATTTTTGTATCTCAGTATCTCATATTTCGTATTGATATTTTAAATTTTAATACTACTTTTAAAAAAAAAATTTGTATGAATATTTAAAATTTACAATATTCAATCTAAATCATGAAATTAACTCATTTCAAATAAAGAATATTCATGATGAACAAACTCATTTAATGCTAAATTTAGGTTTTGATTCATTTATTAGTTGTAAATAATATACGTTCAATTAAAAATTTTCACATTGCAAGTAATTCTTGTAAGTGAAATTGTTATTACATAGAACTCATGTGCATGTCAAAAAGTGACTAGGAGAAAAAAAAAAAACACAGAGCAAAATTTTAATTTAAAATAAAGTTGAGGCAAAGAAAATTGCTTTATATTTTTGTCTCATTATCTCATATTTTGTATTGGTATTTTAAATTTTTACAGTACTTTTTCTTTTTACATTATCCTCTATTTTAAGTTGTACGAGAATAACTAGTAGCAAAGCCATTTTCGATTGGGATTGTAAATCCATATTATCTATATCTATATCTATACTATATATAAGAAGATTCCTCTCTTTCAACTGGACTTTATGTGGTTCAAAAATACTCTTATTAATAAAGGGTAACTTAATTTAGAAATAGGGTCATAAATGTCAAATAATAAATTCATTTTAAATTCAAAAAGAAAATTTCTAAAATTTAGAATTTTTTTACCTTCACATTCAAAAAAGAAATTAGAGTTACTGTTTATCTTTTTTATTTGTTAAAAAAAAAAAATATATTTCTAAATTATAATAGATGTAAATTATTAACCTTTATTCAAAAAAATAAAAGAGTCTCTTAGCACGTGTGTGAGTATGCGTTTAGAGGTTAGTTATATATAATAGGATTCTCCTCTTTCAACTTGACTTTTATGTGGTTCAAAAATACCATCATTAATGAAGGATAACTTCATTTAGAAATAGAGTTATAAATGTCAAATAAAAAATTTCATTTTGAATTTAAAAAAAGAATTCCTAAAATTTAGGATTTTTTCCCTTCACATTCAAAAAAGAAATTAAAGTTATTGTTTATCTCTAAAGTTTATTAATTTTACTTGTTTGAAAAATAAAAATATATATTTCTAAATTATAATAGATGCAAATTATTAAACTTTACCCAAAAAAATAGAAGAACTTCTGAGCACACACAACATGCATGCTTAGAGGCTAGCGTTATTATATGTGTAACGTATGACTTATCAATTTACAAATATATGTAAGTTTTACTTAGCTCAAATTGTAAAATTTTTTATGGTTGAATAAAAGATCTGGGTTTCAATTCTTATCTACATAAAAAACCGATTAATATCTTGGTCGGATGATAATAATAAAAAGTTATCATCAATAGCAAACGCCTTAGGTCGAAACTATCTCCAAAAAAAAAAAAAAAAAAAAAAAAATTACAAACATTAAATCATTTAATTATAATACTATAGTTACAAACATTTTGTTAAGGTACGTTTCTATCTAGTAAAACCATTGATTTCTGGAAATAACTAAAGACAATAATGAATTAGTATATTATTTATATATTGTCTTCTAAATTTAGTATTTTTGTCACTCCATTTTGTACTTCTTTTAAAGATTTTATTTAAAAAAAAGTGAAGTAATTGAGTTTTCTTTTTTTATTCCTTAGAGCATTCACGGCAAAAGAATTAAAAAATTTAGTTTTTAGTATCTTACTTTACAATATATCCAATATCTAAGGTTTTACTTTGGAATATAATATATTAAAATAATATAAACAATGCAATAAAATAATCTTTTTACTGCACTAACAATAAAAAATTAGGGACCATAACATGTCCATGAACTCACGAATTTGGACTTCATATGTGCCAGTCCTTGTATTTAGTACAAGTAAGTTTTATTTAAATCAATAAAGTAATGTTCAAGAGTTATTATTATTATTTTTAATTCAAAAGATAATGTAAGCTCCTTGTTAACTTGTTTGTGATTGTGGAGCTAGAAATTGGTACTAAATTATAATCGATCCCATTAAAAAGTGAATTTAATTTTGTAATAAGTATTGATTCTATTGAGACGTATGCTATAACAAAACATATGGTTAATCTTGTAAAATTTTTTTTACAAAGTAAATATGTATGATGATAAGAACAATCATCATGAAGTATATTAATATTATTACATCTATGATTGTTGTTATAGTTTGGGCCTAGTTGTATCATTTTATGCAAATTAGGCTTTGTTCCCATCATAAAAAAAAAAAAAAATAATAATAAATAAATAAATAAATAATTTTGAGGTGCAACTGTTAAAAGTAATAGGGATAATTACAGTAAACCCAACTGTGGTATGACCCGTTTTTATTTTGCCTACTCGTGGTTTAAAACTTTATACTTTGCCCACTTTAAGTTAGTCCCGTTAGCCTTTCGTAACCCACCTCTCCGTTTGCTATTAGAAAAACACATTTTTAGGCAAAAACAAATATAACAAGAATCAAAAAGTTGTTTGTTTTGATTGCTTAAGAACTTCTATAAAACATGAGTTGCCACGGGATAATTTGAGTTTAAAAACAACATTATTGAACCAAATAAAATGAGAAACCAAATTACCCCATCACGATTAAACCCAAAACAACAAAATCCCAAGAACAAACATCAGTGGCAGCATAAATTAAACAGAACCACAATTTCGCAACAAGAACATAAGATTTCCAAAATACCCAAAAACTCAAAATTCCATACAAACAAGCATAAAAAAAATTGAAGCAGAACCACAATAACCCAATAAGAAAACAAACAAACAAAAAAGACCCAGAAGTCGAATCATTAGAATTACCACCAGACAACAAAAACCCAGGAAATAAAAAAGAAGAAAACCCCATTATAGGTGTGAGTCAGACCGTTCTGGCATCAATGGTGTGCTTGTCCTGAAGAACCCTATCGAGAATGGAAGGATCCGCAAAGACAACAAAGCCAAAGCCTTTGGGTCTACCAGTGGTCTTGTCTCTCATGACCACAGTCTGGACCACATCACCATAGTTCTCAAAGTACTCCTTCAGCTTTTCTTCAGTGGTCTCCCATGAAATCCCACCTATGAATAGCTTCCCCTGATCTGAATCCATTTCCAACAATCCATCGGCGGGCACTCTTTTCCATTACGGTAGTCCGGCACTTCAGTAAACCGCGACAACCCATCAAGCCCAAGCCCAAGCCCATCTTTGCCGTCGTTCGGTCTCGTCGGAAATGACCGTATACAGAGACAAAACAACGACGCTTAATCTGAAAGGAAGCATTACTGGGTTTTCTGGGTTTTTTTCTTTGTGGGTTCTTGAAGAAGAAGAAGAAAGAGATGGGTTTTGGAGATTGGGTATAATGAAGTCTAAGGCTATAATAAATTTATTTCTTCTTCTTCTTCTTCTTCTTTTTGAGAACTTCTATGAGAACTTCCATGACTATGTTGTTGTGAAATTGTTGATATTGTTATAGATTAAAAATAATTTCATTAAGCCATTTGATTGGTGTGTTGTTCCTCCACTTTGTTCTCCTTGAAGTTCATGAGTAATGAAAAACCCTAGCTTTTTGATTCTTGTTATATTTGTTTTTGCCTAAAAATGTGTTTTTCTAATGGCAAACGGAAGGCGGGTTACGGAAGGCTAACGGGACTAACTTCAACTCTTCAAGTGGGCAAAGTGTAAAGTTTTAAACCTTGGGTAGGCAAAGTGAAAACAGGCCATACCATAGGTGGGTTTACTGTAATTATCCCAAAGTAATATGAGTTCTTGATTACTTGTATTCAATTCTTTTGTGAAGATTCAAATTTTGGTTTTTTTTTTTTTTTTTTTTTTTTTTCATTGTATTTGGATCTCCTATTGCATTTTTCAGTTTTCACTCACAATATTAAAAAGTATTAAGGATAAAGAGTTTGTGTTGTACATTTTTTTTTTTTTGGTTGAGAATACTAAAGTATTTTAACATGTACACGGGGAGAGGAGAGAGTTTGTGTTGTACGTTGATTAAATTAAGACTAAAACATATATGATTTTTGGTTCAATGTTGCAGTTTGGTCCTCGACATAGCCTTTTATCGCATGCAAATGAGCCTTTGGTATTTGAGGTGCAGCTGTTGAAAGTAATATTCAAGTAGTCTTTTTGAATACTTGTATTCAATTCTTTTGTGAAGGCTATACAAGTTATATTTTGGTGGGTAATAGTGAAGTTTTATTTTTTGACATTTGATTATTGTATTTGAATCTTCATCCCTCCCCATATATAGTTTGAATGGACAACATTTGTTATTTCAAATGGGAAATTTATTTGGTTTGTTGTAGAATATCTTAGATCTGTATCAAGTAATGCCCCATTGCCAATTCATGTACTAAAGAAATAATTTGGGATGGACACATTCATAAGTATTGTCCACTAGAAAGTGGACTGGTATGGACCATGGAGTATGGACTCATCATATATTTTGTCCATTTATCTTGGATTATATACACTAGTTGCTAACCCGTGCGATGCACGGAAAAATTCCAAAGATGAAATATTTATGAAACATCCTAAATAGTTTTTTTTTTTTTTTAATAATAAAATTCAAAAGCTATAGAACTCCAAAGCTTACGCTTAATTATTACACTGTCTAGAAACTGTTCGATAGTATGTATGTCCTACCTATTTCACAAAAAGAATGAATTTGTTCTAACACATCTGAAATCTCCTTCAAGAATGGTTCCTGCAACCCAATTGATGCCAGCAATTATGAGTTGGCAAACTGCGCAATGAAATCCTCGATCCACAGTTCGTGACAAGAGTGTAACACTCAATAGAGCATGGCAGCCATTCACAATGGCTTTCCTTGGCAAGGAATTAATTTAGTATGGACTATAATAGGAGAACCATGACTATCGATAAAAATAATGTCAAAACTTGCATAATTGGTGGCTTTGAAAAAAGGCTAGTGCCATGTCCAATTTTGAGATGAGGAGAAACATGAGCTATAGTTGTTGGACTCACCTAATATTTAACCTTATGTTTTTTAGCACAATAAAGTTTAAAGATATTTTAGGCTAGTAAATAGTTAAAGTTATTTTGGTAATAAGTAGGGTAAGAATAAGTTGTTACTGAGAGAGAGAGAGATGATATGTCTACAATATTTTCACAATATTTTTCAACAAATCTTAGGTGGTAAGTTGTTATGAGTGGGCTAAAATGTAATTTAAGTTGTAGATTCAAATTAAAACCAATAATAACTTACCACATGTGATTTGTTGCAAAAGTGTTGCAAAAATATTATGGACATAACATTTTTGAAAATAAAAAAAGGTGTGTTTTGTTAGCATACAAATCTGAAGTAAAATGCCATTGACCACCAAAACTAATGAAACACTAAAATGAAAATATAAAAGAGTAAATGTGTTTTAGTGAGTTATTGATTTGTGGGAAGGAGTAGCCTAGTAGTGACATGAGCCAATGTGATTTTTTTTTTTAAGTAGTGAGTGATGGCTATTAAACCAACGGAAAAAATGAAGTCAATATTTGGAACTAATCTTAAAAAAAATATATGTAATATGCAAAGAGAAGAAGAAAAGTCATAGTAGAATTAAACTTTGTTTTCACTTTTGGACACTTGAATTGTGAATAATACATGCGGTAGGACAAGACTTGAAGCAAACCAATAAACTGTAACCTGTAAAGAAATCATTATCTTGAACTTAGAGATTCAGAAATGAAGGAGACAAAGATGTAAAGAAGAAGAGGAAAAAAGAAGGAAAAGGAGACCAAACTAAATAGGGAGTCTAGATGCCTAATATTAACAAATGAGAGAGAGAGAGAGAGAGAGAGAGTAAAAAAATGAGTCTCCTTCCAAGATAACTCCAAGCCACCAACATAAGTTTTTTTTTTTTTTTTTTTTTAAATGAGGAAGAGGAAAAACTAAAGTATTTTTTTAGATGGTTGTTCAAATAACTTTGTATTTATCCCCTTTTTTTTCTTTTTCTTTTTTTAAAATTCTATATTCATCCTAGATTTTTGAATGGTCAACTAATTTAACTTTCTGTGTGGTTCAAATATAATCTTTTGAAAAGGTTTGCAAAATTTACTGGAGCTTTGTCAACCATAGTCCATAGCTACAAATTTCTTCTACTCTTTTTTCTTTCTAAAAAGATGGCTTCATTTAACTTCAGCCAAAATTCACCAAAATAGGCCAGAATGGCCACAATTACTAACATATAAAACATTATAAGAGCAAAAAAAAAAAAAAAAAACAAAAAAACAAAAAAACAAAATTTCTTATTTAATTTTCCAAATAGTTTTAGGCATAAAACTAAATCAAGGTTCGAGCAACATAGCAGATCTATATTAATGATCAATATCAGAGGCATTGCTGATAAGCTCACAAAGAAAGATGATCAGACTCAACAACTGATTGATCTCAGCCTTAAAACAAATCATAACTTAGTTCTTGAAGAAGAAGAAGAAGAGTATGAGATTTAGAATGAGCAGAAGAGGAAGTATAGAGTGTGTTTTCAACAAAGGAGTTAGAACCATATTGAATTTTTCCATATCTTGCTCTACGTCTTTTGGTTGGGGCTTGATGATGAATCCAGTGTGCGTTTTGGCTTAGTTGAAGGAGGGGAAATGATCGACTTCATAGGTCGGAAACAGAGAGAAAGAATTGAAAAGAAAATTTGCGGCAACTGAGAGCTGAAAATAAACGTTAAAAATAACAAATAAATAAATAACTGAGGTATAAATTTGTGAGGCTTGCAAAACTGCTATGAAAAGCTCTCATGAAGTCAACATAAAGTCCACGACTTTGGTTATATAGTATTTATAGATAAGTTTAGAATTGTAATAGATTTTTGTTTTCTTTACGAATATAAATGTAATACCTATAATATTAAAACTTAAATTTTAAATTAATCTTTTCAAAATAAATGCTATTAGCCTTTTAAGTTTTTGTGCTAATAATTACAATGTATGTGCCAAATGTTAAGGAGCTCATATATGGAATGAAATAAATGCATTTATTAGTATTGTATTTATCCTTATTTGTGAGTATTAAATGTTTATTCTTATTAATTCCTTTTGAATGGTTCAACAATCTTCTCTTACTCAAGGCCACGTTTTGTCTTTCCTTGGCTAGCTGTTCATTCACCTCCTTAAAGAGAAGTATCAATTTCATACAACATTGGAAATTTCAAGAAGAAAAATAGCAAGAATATCTTTGGAAGTCTATATTCAATGTCTAAAAAGGCTAGTGCTCATTGATCTTTAAAATAGAATTACAAAACCTTATATGAAAAATGTATTAGTCAAACAACAAATGGCAATGCACACTTCAATGCAATGTGCACTCCTCTCGTATGACTAAAATAAAATAAACAAACAGCTACTAAAAAGCAAAGCAAGATTGCAAGAGCATATTTGCTACACTTTTTTAATACATTACACTTTTTGGGCACCCCTCTATAAATGAGACGTGTTTTTGTTTGGATAAAATTGCCCACCTATAATTTAAATACATACAATATCATAAACCATCTGTTTTTTCTTTGTATAGTACTTTAATTATTGAAAGAAATAAATAAATTTTTGTTGGGGCAAGTTAAAAATTAAATATGCAAAATTTGGGACCTTATCTCCTACAATTGGTGAATATATGCAATACCTATAATATAACAATTGTTCCAATGGCAAAGAGTGAAATAATTAAAAAAACACACACACAAGCTCCAACTGACAACTAACTTCTCAAATCCTAAAAACATTCATGACCCGTTTATCGTCAACAACCAAACAACTCCAACTCTCAATAATCATGACCAACCACACCTACCAAATTTGGGGAAAAAAAAAACATTTTACCATATACTTTTTTCATGAGAAACAAAGAAAAGAAAAGTTGTGATCTCTCTCCATAATTTGCTCTCCCATTTGTTATACTAATGGTGGTTTTGAAACCTGGATTGTTCAAAGAACTATAAAAGGGAGATGTTCAATGTTTTTAAGAGTGAACCGAGGTTGAACTGAAGTCGAATAGTGATAATATCATAATTAATTTAATAATTATTTTATAAATAAATAAATATATTAAATTAGTAAAAATATAAAAATTGACAAATAATTCAAATAGATATGAATGTCTATATTTCAAACAATGAATATATATATATATATATATGAAATTAATATACTTAAACTTTTTGTTGGAGTTTAATATTCAGCTATCTGTATTCAAGTCTTTATCTAAATTATCTTAAATCATGTCTAGCCCATTTGATTACCCAATTTTTTATTATTATGCCCAACCCCATTTATCATTTATGTAATTAAAAAAAAAATTACAAAAACTGGTTGAGGAGCAGACATTGGTTTGTCCCCTATTAAAAAATTGATTAAGTACAAACACAAGCCCAAGGCAATTTAAGAAAAAAATAATAAGTGGTTGATGGCTTGCAAACATTTGGTACACTATAGAGTGGTTTACAGCTAAGCTTGCCTAAGCTTTTAATGGGTATTCCGTCTGCAACAACCAAACCTTCACCGTGATAGTCAAGCAAAGAAGACCTGCAAAATTGGCGAAAACGCAGCGAGAGCGAGAAAGATAGAGACGGAGATGAAGAATAAGAAGAAATAGCAATGCAATCTCATGGTCATGGTGGTTGAAGCTTCAACAATGGTTGTAAGTACCCAAAAAACCCAAAAATCTCTGATATGAACCTGTGAGAACCGTCCACGGTTTTCAAACCTGGGAAGTTTTTTATTTGGTTTGGAGGTTGAAGGTCTTTGATTCTAAAAGCTTTTTTTTTTTTTTTTCTTTCCTATTTTGTTTTTGTTTTGGTCGGTTTGTTTGCTGAGAACCCCGTGACAAATATCCATGGCTTCAAATCTGAAAATTTCGTGGGGGCTTCTTGTTGGGAAGGATTGGATTCTGCATTGGCATAGGTTAGGCTGATAGGCTCTTTATCTATGGAGGAAGAGAAATTACAGATATATATAGAAAAACATAAAGCAGTGGGTGTTTTCCAATAGGCAACAATTGAACGTTATGATAAACCTCTTGATCGGGAATAGGAAGAATCACCACTAATCAAGTGACACAGATTTGAAGAAGGGCTGAATTAATGCTCAATTAATTGAAAGAATAGCAAAATGTTAATTACAAAAGGAAGAGATAATGCTTGCCTATTAAGGATTTTGATTTTTTTTAACAGTGGCAATTGAACAGGTACGAAGAACGAAGAAGTGATTCAGTTAAATGAGGAGAGGAAGAGACCGAGGGAAGAGAGAGAGAGTTTGGCGTTAGAAAGGTGAAATTCTGAAGTTTTGAAAGCGTCAAAGACAAGAAGAGCAAAAGGAGAAAGATCGGGGAGACACAGAGGGGTTAGCATTAAAGACTATTTGGCTTGGGTTTGGGCTTTATGATGGACAACATTAACAACATTAACGTAGGATTGGGCTTTATGGTTCAGATAAGGTTGGAAATCAATTTTTTTATATAGTATTCTAAAATTATGGAAAAAATTTAGAAAAAATATTTTAAAATTATGGAAAAAATTTAGAAAAAAGTAGGGTAATGACATGACTGCTGATGTAGCTCAATGAGAGCGTAACAATATTAAATGCTATGCTTCAGCTTTTAGTAATATATAGATTTGTCTATTTCCTCTTCCACCTTTTGGAACTACAAGATGTGAAGATCGAATAGATTGTATTATTAGGAGGGTATGACATAAGAAGAAATAAATGAAAAATAGATGTCCCTGTTATATATTCACTAATCCAATGGTTAGGGTCTTTGTATGGGGTAAATTTTAAATTCGAATGTTCAAGAACAATTCACAATTATGACACTAATTTGATTCAAAGTTCAAACTTTATTATCTCTCATCATCTAAACTCTACTGTCTTGGCTACATCATAGTTTTAGCACATGACCATAACATATATTACTTATCATGCCCACTATTTTTGGGCCAAATAGCTAGGAATTATATGACTTTCTTTCAAGTGCTAAAAGGACGGAACTATCAACCATGTAAAACTGTGGTGGCATCTACCTCAAGTGCATTCAATTAATTATTGTCTAGGTTATGGAAAATAATAAAATCATTCCATGTGCAAAAATTGGAAGCAACATTTATCAATTAGGAAAAGGAAAAGGAATACTAGTTACATAATTGCTGAAGAGGTGCAGTGTTTTGAAAAAAATTTCTACCCAATGGACAATTCGTTCATCCTCAGTGCTGTATAATCCAACCGAAGTGTTGTTACCCCTAAGTCAAAACCACATAGGAATTGGATTCCTATATTGCGGTGCACGAAACCAAAAGCAAGAAGGACAAAACAATCTCCTATAGTCCTAGTTTAACTAGGATTGTGTCATACATCAATTGCCCAAGCAAGTCACCGACTCAACACAAACCTTTTCAATATATATAGGGTGGGGTGAAGCAAACACAACACAACACATCATAATGGAGAAAAAGGCACCATTAAAGGGAGCGAAACATAACAGATCATTGGTTGGGTCTAATAAAGCTCCAATCTTTTGCACCGTATCGAATCCAAAAAATATCCCAAAAAATATCAACAGAGTTACCAAGTTTTTTGAACAAAGAGTTACCAAAGAGTATTTGGCTTCATGTTTTGGGTGGTGTGTATATTCTTATTCATATAGTAGAAGTACACGTAGTGATGAAGCAAATTGGCGCAGCCTCTTTCTCTTAAACCCTATTAGCCTAGAGAAAATAACACTGCCACCATTGAAGACACAAGAATCTATTGGCTATTGCATCTTGTCGTCAAGTCCAACCGAACCTGCTGGTTGCTTGGTCACACTATTTGCAAAGCGACTTCCTTTGATCATGTACTGTCACCTTGGCGATGAAGAATGGACCAGTCTAGACTATTATTGGGAGCTGAAGCGGAGTTTCCAGGAGAGAAGCTTAACCCGTTGGAACGGTTTGTGGCCCAAAAATTTGAAATGGCGACTTGAATGCCCTGTTTGGTGCAATGGCTACTTGTATGCTGTGACATCCGCGTGCAAATATCTTGTAAAATTTCATGACTTTCAACAAGATAGCAGCCTTGAATTTCGGATAGAGATTTTGATGCCCTGGCTACCCATGTCTCGATCAAGGATAGTTTTTTCTGCTGAATATTACTTGATGGAATCTTGTGGCAAACTTTTCTCAATTGAGGTAAAGCATTACAATCACAAGCACATTGTAGGAATTGATATCCATAGATTCGATTTTCCGAAGAAGAAGCACGAGGTGTGTTCAAAGGTAGAAAGTGCTAAGGATTTGGCATTTTTTGTGAGCTTGGAATATGGCTGGGCGTTTTGTTATCCTACAGCATATACGCCCGAGATTGAAGGGAATCGTGTATATTTCACTTTGGCTAATGATGGACATAAAATTTTGTACTCATACAACATAGAAGACAAGGAAATTTCAGTCTCTTCACCTTTTCTAAATCTACCAACACTGCAATCCTCTGAGCCTGATATTGAAGAAGTACATTTACCTTACCTTTCTCCCGACTTGTTTGAGCTGATTTTCCAGCGTCTATGTTTTGTTGATTATTTGCACTTTCGTGCTACCTGTAAATGGTTTCATTCTGTGGCTCCATCGATCCAATGGAGATTGGCCTCACAAAGGTTTGAAAACCTTTCTTTGTCGCCATGGCTGACTTTTCTAGAGAAAGATGGTGCTTGTGCTTTCATTGACCCAAGGTGTGGTGACAAATATTTCATCAGCTTGCCACAACCATTGAAAGAAAGCAATGTCCTTTGTGGCACAAAACATGGTTGGCTGCTATTGATAGTAGACGATGAGTCACCGTTCCTTTTCAATCCATTTACCCAAGTGATTCTCCCACTACCATTCTCGGATTCTTCAATTGAGACATGCACTTCCATTGGCATTTCATCCCCTCCATGCACTTCAGAATGTGTACTAGTTGTGATTCTAAAGAAGAAGGTGGGGTTTTGTATGTTGGGGGATGAGGTTTGGACTGAAAAATTTATAAAAACCGACTTTCTGATTGATGACAATAGCCCAGTTTTCTACAGAGGAGCATTTTATTGTCTGGGTCAGAAAGGAAATCTAGCAATTCTGAAGCTAAATGATGAAGAGCAAGAGGGTACTTTTGCTGTTACTTTTGATGTCCTTACCAAGCCTAAACCACCATGCACTGGTTACATCCAAAATTTTCTTGTAGAATGTGATGGTGAGCTCTTATCAGTATTTGTGGGTCCTTTTGGAAAATGGGTTCGAGTTTTCAAGTTGAATGAATCAAAAATGACATGGATCCGAGTTGAAAGTTTGGGAGATTATATGCTTTTTCTTAGTTCCAAATCATCCTTTTCAGCGAAAGCACAAACACCTGGAATGGAAAACAAGATTTACTTTCCTAGATTTTGTGGGCAAAGCATTGTCTTCTATTCACTAGAGACATGTAAGTATCAATCCTTTCAGAGTGAGGATGTTGTGGATTTTTATAGCTCCAGAGAAAAATTGGACTGCTGTTGGATTGAACCTAGATGGTGCTAGATAACTAAAAGTGGCCGTATGTGCCAGCCTTTGTACTTAGTACATTTTAAATGCCTTCCTTTTTTTTTTTTTTTTTTTTGGAGAAGATTCTGTTCTTGTATTTAGTACATGTAAGTTTTATTTAATTCCATAAAGTAATGTTCAAGAGTTAATGTATGCTCCTTGTTAACTTGTTTGTGATTGTGGAGCTTGAAATTGGTGCTAACTAGTTGCCAATCTGTGTGATGCATGGGTTAATGATTTATTTGAGTAGTTTTTGCTATGACTCATGTGAGTTCAAGCTTATAGAACATGTTTTAGTGTCCATTAATGGCTTTTTTTTTTTTTTTTTTTGGTACAATAGCATCCATAAAGTTGCTAGTTGAAACACTTGGACATGTTATGTGGTTCAAGCTAATACAAAGTTAGAACATTTGTGTTTGTAAGTTACTCATGAACAAATAATTAGAAAATTGGTATTACATTTTGAACATAAGTTGATAATAATACATGTTCACCTTGTAAAATAACACAAAACAAATAATTAGAAAAAAAAAAAAAAAAATCCTTAGCGGAGTAGATAACTTGAAACTTTCTCACATCTGAATCCTATTGTGTAGTATATTGCAACTTGTTGAGGGAATTCTCCCCTGGGGTTTTGCTGCTTCTATTTGAACCATTCACTTTCCTCTTTGATTGTTCATCATCCAAATCAAAAACTCCAATTGATCCTCTGCCTAAGATGGAAATTCCTACAAACACTTTCTTTGGATTTAGCATCAAGACTCACACAAACATACACACAAATACGTACATAAATATTCATACTAAATGATATACTTTTAAGATCTTAGCAATATCAAGTTAGGATCTAAGACACAAACATCCATCTCCAAAGTATGCATGCAAATTTGGTCTAAGACACACACACACACCCATACATGTATATATATTCAAACGATATAATATGATTCTAAGATTTTACCGAAATTAAATTTGGATCTAAGACTAAGAAATCCCACCGCAAAATATGCATGCAAATGCTACAAGCATGTAACAAAGCCTCAATATTTACTTTTCCTTTATTACCTATGTGATGTTCAAACAACAAATTATATGGCATTCAACCCAACTACTAAAAATCATAAAGTAAAACTAACCATGCCTAAAATTTTGGAATTGAATTAAATATAGAACTTGCACCACCAAAAACAAACTATATAACCATCAACAATGTAAATAAAGGTACCATTACATCTCCAACGCAGAATTTGGCTTTTGGGGCCAACTGTGTCACAAGAACAGCCGCTGCATTGGCAACATTGTTCTCATTATTAAAAAGATCAAGATGCCAAAAAAGTAATGATAATCTAAACTTTTATTCCTTACAGATAAGGTATATTCAAAATTTTCGCCAAATAATTTGATTGAAGAATTGAATTTGACTCATTAGGAAATTTCAAAATGTCATTTCAACTTCATCTACGTAATGACTAATGCAAAAACAAATTAAGCACTGCAAGATTCACCATTAGTTACAATTAAAATAAAATAAAATAAAATAAAAAACTGAAAATCTTCAAGAAAAAGTAAGCCTAGAGTCATATTTATTTCATTGTTTTAGGTCACTTGGTTTGATGATCATATTGGTAACCTTACTATAGAGGGTAGATAAAAAAGAAAAAATTAATAAAACTGAAGTCATATGGACTTACCCCTCCAGGTGCAAAAGCAATGGTCATGATAGTTGCAGCTTCCATGACCCATGATAAAGGAATCCACATAAAACCCAAAATTTTTAGTATTTTGTTTTCTGAAGCAAGATAGAAGAGTAGAAGAACCAATCAATGAGGGAGATTGAGCCAGCAATAATGAAAAAATAAAAAAGAATGGATGAATATGAAAATCTAACATTGCTTTTCCAACCTTTTCCTTCTCAAGTTTGTTGTATCCAAACAAATCCAATCTTTCTTGGACTGCATTAGATTGAAGGTCAAATCCTTTCTTATACAAATAAGATGCTCAGGGGGTAAAATTTCCAACATTAAGCAACTTATAATTTAGCACCAAACAAATAAGATAAAGTAATGGAAATTTCTTTGCATTTCCATCTTTTTTATTCTTCCTGATTTAGACAAATCAAAGTATCCACATGATGTTGCTTGAATTAAACATGAAAGATCTAATTTCTTCCAATTGAATATACTTCCACAAAAAGAAAATTAAAAAAAAAAAAAAAAAACTGGTTGTTTGTGGCATAATAAAATATATTCTACTAGAGTATCAATTTGAGCCACTAAACTTCTTCATCTAACTATGAAGCTAATAACATTTGGCTTTATTATTCTTATATTTGCAGCTATGAATTTTCACCCAAAAAAAAAGAAAAAAAAGAGAATATTGAACGGCTTTCATAACTGGGACATTCATTAAGGTAAAGTTGGCATGCCATAAGATGACAAAAGAGTATAGTGATTTAAAGAACATCAGGGGGAAAGGCCTATTCAACCATCTTGGATTTCCTTTAGATTCAACCCTACACCAAGTTGTTAGAAGAGAATTTGCATTGTCAGATAGTTTTTTTTTTTTTTGGATATATAGACATTGTCAAATAGTTCATTACATCTCACTCACTGTTTTCTCTTAAGTTCACTAATCCACAAACAAATTAAACAGTGCTACTTATCTCACGTGCAAATAGTTAAGTCATTCCCATTGTATTTAAGTGTTCCTATCACCAATCCTTTTTTGTTGGTGTCTACTCCTACACCTTGCCAATATGCTAAGCTCCCCACCTCATCCATTTTACACAGTTCCTAACGGGACTCTAGATTCAATCTATAGATTGTTATTACTAAGGCAGCAGGTATAGCTGGGCCAGGAAATGTTTAGTGGCCCACTATTGGACCAGTTATTTGGATAATATAGTTTGTGAGTGTGATATAGTATTAGTGTCACTTTTGGGTCATTTAATTAAGTTCTTGTGTTTTGCACATTTGTAGATGACCAAAGTATAGCACCCTAAACCTGTTGTCTCACAAAGTTATGACGTTACTCTAAGCATGCTTGAGTTTGAAAGATCAGGAAAATCGTTTGAGGTATACTCTCTAAATTTGAAATATATTTAAAACATTGGTTTGTTTTCAAAAGTGACTGACAACTATTATTTGTGCAGTACCTTTTCATGCAAGCTCCCCTTGTGCATTAAATTATTCCAAACTTTGACAAAGTAGTCATTGCATCTATGCACATATTTGAGGAATGAGCTGCAATATGAAAAAGAATGAGCTAATGATGAGCAAGCCTGAAGTTGGGAAGGAAATAAGTGAGGAAAGAAGTAGGAAAGTCAGAGAATTACGCAATCTTGACCTCTGTTGCATTGTTCTGCTAATTTATGACCATACTCAGTGAACTGATCTGAGTTCATAAGTGTATCACTACTCTACTTGGGACTCTATGTAAGAACATGCTTTTGTGCTTCAAGAAGAGCACTCTAAGCTTATGGAGCTTCTCATCAATTTAAAATCCAATAACATGTAAAACCACATCAGGCTCAAACAAATTCACCCCAAACAGACTTCAGATTAGCCACAAATAATCACAAATGCATTGAAAAAAAAAATCAAACAATGAAAATCTAGGGGAAAGAGAGAAAAAAAAAATCTAACAGTGGATTGCTATCTGCAAAACAATGTGAAAGCAGATTGTTGTAACAGAGCTACATCTACATTTAGTTTAATTGATTCAGCCTTAGCATGTTGATCAAAGTACCATAGTGTTCCACCTAGTTCCTTGGGTTCCATATCGATTCAAAAGTAAAAGGTATGTAAGCAGAGCATTGATCTTTTAATAATACTTGTGAAAATCCATAAGGGCATTTAAAGAATGACGTTAAAAATACTTTGAGGAAAATCACAATTATTAACCAAATACGTAGAATCCTCACTGAGACCTAGCATCAAACACTTCATAGGCAATAGTCTCCAATAATTGAATAACAAAAATTGACATTTCAAAAACCCAAATTTTAAACTCAACAAATTAAATTTGGGGAAAAAAACCCCAATGAAGATTAAAAAGGAAAAAAAAAAAAAAAAAATTCAAACACACAAAATTGAAATTTTCAGTTTGAATGGCCACAACCACCATTCAATTTCAATAGCAAAATGGGTCTTTTGAATCAAAACCCAATAGTTTTAATCTGCAGAAATCAAAAGGCTATTAGAGCAGCTATGGCAGTGGTGGAGCCATTAATAGTGTAGCTCGGTCATGGGAAAAAAAAAATGGAACTCCAAACCAAAGTAACCACAGAAATTGAAACTCCAATAAATAAATCAAAACCCTACAGTAATTGCAGAAATCAAAAAGCTAATATATGATTAAACCACCTCACTTGCGTGAACTGGGGCTGGAGCTCAATGCTTCGGTGACTTGGGCTGAGGTCTTGTCATGGCTATGATGGGTGATGGTAGCTATGGCAGTAGCGGAGCTATTGATGGTGTGGCATGGGTTGGACGTAGGAGAGAGAAGGAAATTGGGTTTTGGGAGGTTTAACATGTAGCAGGTAATTGGGTTTTTAGAGAAGTCGGGATGTGTTTTTAGAGACGTCGGGTTTGTAATTTGTATTTAGTGGAAAAAAAAAAGGATTTATTATTATTTATATAAGTATTGCTAGCTTAATTATGAAAAGTTTTAAAAGTTTCGTTTTTATATATTTTATATATATATATATATATACATAGATTATAATTGATCCCATTAAAAAGTGAATTTGTCTTTGTGATAAGTATTGAGGCATATGGTCTTCAAAAAAAAAAAAAAAAAAAAAAAAAAAAAAAAAAAAAAAAAAAACCGTATGAGGCATATGCTATAACGAAATATAAGGTTAATCTTGTAAAAAAAGAGAAAAATTAATTACACAAAAATAGGAAAATTATGTATTTTTCCTTTGTTCCTATATTTCTCTTTTTGTAGGTACTAGTAAGGTTGTCAAAATCGGTATCCTATATAGGATTATGGGAGGTAGGTGGGATTGTGGATCGTAGGTACAGGAAACAAGAAAATTAATTACATAAAAACAGGAAAATTATGTATTTTTCCTTTGTTCCTATATTTCTCTTTTTGTAGGTACTAGCAAGGTTGTCAAAATCGGTATCCTATATGGGATTATGGGAGGTAAGTGGGATTGTGGATCGTAGGATTGGATCGTAAGATCCTACATTATTTGAGAAAAAAAAAATACACATTGGTATGTTAAATAATTACATAAATTATACATTTATTGATATAATTACCATGCATCACTACATCTATTTGTAAGTATCATTTAAAGAAGCCAAAAACCTCAAAATGTGACACTCTATTGAGATATTTTTTATTTATGTTCAACTGACACTCTTTCTACATTAGAGTGGAAAAACTTGGTCTATTGAGATTTTATTTTTTATTTGCGTCCAATTGAACCTTCTAACAAGTTAAACAAGATTACAAGAAACTAAAGTCATTTGGAAACGTCAGAATCGTATGATCCTATTGATCTTGAACGATCGCAAAGATCCTTGAAAGATTCGGATTGTTCTGGATCGTTTTGAGTAGGTGGGATCGTATAATCGTAAGATCATAGGATCCAGATTGGGATTTTGACAACTATGGATACTAGGTAGTGGCAGACCACTTTGAGGTGTGGGCTTTGTTTCTTTTTTTTTTTTTTTTACTCACGTGAACTTTGATTTAATGTATGTCAACCCTTTTTTCTTTAGGTGATGGATACTTTGTTTTAGTGTATTTTTTTTTTTTAATTTCAACAACTAACTAATTTACAATTTTTTTTTTAAATCGTGATCAAAAGGTAAATGTTAGGATTCAAAGTTAAACCCATTTGCAAAAGACTTGAAAAGAACAAGAATCATGAGTTTGATAAACTAGAAAGAACATTTGTACAACCAAGAGTCTTGTAACTCAAATGATATGATCTACTCCCATTTATAAGGAAAACCAAGATTCAAATCTTCTCTCTCCTTTTTCATTGTGTAACTATATAAAAAAGAAGAAAAGAAAGAACATTTATACTTTTGCAATCTATAGTAACAATAAAATTATAGAACTTTAAAATAAGTGACAATGAAAAATCTTTTAGAAGGAACTTTCATAAAAAAAAAAAATACAATTTGTATCGATTGACAAATTAATTTCAAATCTTAAATACCCCATTCAACATAGGAGAGTCAATTTAATGGTAGTCTTTTTAAGGATATATATTAATATCACAATTAGGTCACTATGATTTTGGAACATTGACAAAATAATTATGAACAAAAACAAAAATAATAATCATTACTCAAAAAACATCATAATCATCATTAATGGATTATTAAAGTATGTTATAATTAATAATTATTAATAATAATTATTATTATTATGAGCACTGCCCTAGGGTGGTATCAGACCATTCCTAAAATGGTGTTGCACCAGGTATCCTCATTAGTCAATAGTTTGCTTGGGCAGCACATTATACACGTATCTCATCTTCAATGGCTCATGGGAAGGACAACCCACAATCGTGCCTCCCCGAATAGAATCAAAGTGGATTGAAGAGACTGAATATGCCCAATGTGGACTGAATAGGATTGAAGTGGATAGAATAGGACCAATATGGACCGAATTAGGAGTTTGACTCCTTGTTGGATTTGGATAAGAAAGGAATTTTATTCCTTTTGGGTTACTATTGTTTGAAATTATCAAGTTCTATTAGAAACCTTGTCTACTACTTGGTTTTGAGTTCTATTTGGAATATGAGTGATTCTCCTTTTGTGTGTAGAAAAGAAGTCTAGTCCTTCTTGGTTTTGGATCTGCTAGTTGACTCAAGTCTCTTATACAAGCATAATGCTATTACGGCAAATTAAGGAGAATTCTAAGGTGTGAGAAAAAGAGGCTCTTTCTTGGTTTGGTTATTTCATATTTATGGGTTGCAATTTGATATAGTGAAATTTGTTTATCGTTGCCGCAGATGTAGGCTATTGCTGAACCACATAAATCTTGGTGTTTTGTGTCTATTTTCTTTTGGTTTAATTTCCTTCGTTCCTATTAATTGCTTGGAGATCTTTTCAAGCCTAAAATATTTTCACAATCAATCGTGGTAAGTTTAAGCTTCCGCTATTTTACAACAAATTGCTATTAGAGTCAAGGCTCGTTACCTAGACGTTTGGAT